>PVIA01010316.1:0-52747 GCA_004024845.1 Tonatia bakeri | reverse complement strand
GTCTCAGGGAGGAGTTCCTTTCCATCCCCCTAGCCCAGAGCATGGCCATAGCTATTTAGCATATTCAAGCAACCAGCCCAAGGCTATAGGTATGTTAAATGACCATGCCATGGATTAGCTGCAAAGCTGCCCTGCACGTTCTTGCTCTGTGTGCCCCTTCCCCCAACTCACACCTGTGGTGGGGAAGGGGTAAAAAAAAAAACATCTTAGAATCTCTGGACACCTTGAGTTCTGGGCCCCATTTCAAATGTCCATTTGGGGTCCCCCCCCTTGGCTGCACCCTGTAACAAAAGTACAACAAGGCAGTTGATGGCGACTGAGAGAACTGTGTGAGGTCCCATGTGCCTCCTTTAAAGGCGACTGAGGTGTCGTTGTCCTGTGTACAGTGTTTTTTGTACCTTGTATCTTTTTCAATAAATGTCTATTTTTCATATTGCATGGCTGGATACTTTCTGAACAGACATAATAGATACACATACGTTAAATGAAGAAAATGAAAGAGATAAACATTTTCACTGTTGTGTGAAATGCTAATAGTAATTAACATTAATGAAGCACTTATTCTATTCCCATTACTTTTCTATGCACTTTAAACATATTAAATCATTTAATCCCTCACAGTCATTCTGTGATTTAAATACTGTTATTATTTCCCATGTATCATGAAGAAATGGAGTACCAGGGGGTTTAGTAACTTAGCCAGTAACAAAAGTGATAAAGTGGCAGAACAGGAATGAATATTCCTTTGGTCTAACTCAAGAAAATGTGCTACATCTATCTATACTGATGCTAATTCAGGGGCCTGTTCAAATGCAGGTAGGATCAGGAAGAACTATTGTCTCAATTCAAAAGCCAGGAGGCAGAAGTACTCTGTTTAATTGGGGAAAGGATCAGTCTTTTGTTCCATTTAATTCTTCAATTGATTGAAGTTGGAATACATTTGTAAATCTCTGGGACAAACCCAAATTTTTCATTATATTTATTTCAGAATTTCATTTGGTTAAATAAAAGTTTTATCTTTTATAGGTATGTTCCCACGAAGTATCAGTTTATACTTTCATTGTTTGTAATGTCTGTGATGGGATTTGGTAGCAGGATAATACTGATCTCAAACCTCTAAATCTCTGAACAAGCACGTACTTGTATTTCTTTCTGTGTGTGAATATTTCACATGTGCATGCAAGCATGAATGTACTCTGTGAACATGCTGATCTTATGTGTGTGCATATGCACGTATGTGTTGGGCATGATTCCACGTATTTGTGTGAGTGCTTTAGTGAAGTGTGAGTACACGTCTGTTTAACATTCGTACCAGGCAACGCGAATACAGCACACTATGCCTATCCATGTTCATATCTCCATTCTGGGAGAATGCATTAGTGTGTGTGTGTGTGTGTGTGTGTGTGTGTGTGCATTTACATGCATGTGCTTGCCCTTGTGACCAAGTGCATGCATTATGCATGTTTATTGCATGTATAAACTTTCACATGGTTGGAAAGTTAGGTTCCTAGAGTAAAGATTAATTGTCCACCTTAGAGGAAAAGTAATTCAAAATGGAAAACTCTTCTTGCTGAATATAAATTATCTGCTGCCCTCGCTCACTAGTGCCTGCATCCCTCATTTTTCAGTGCTTTATGTAACCTGATGCTGCCAGGATTGTTTCAAGAATTCTTGCTTCTGATTCCTCCCAGCGGTCTATAAAAAATTCATACCCAGCTCTTGCAAAGACTGAATTCCACCAAAGATTTCTCCAGGCAGCAGGTGGCAACTCTGTCCCGATGTGCACCTGTCTCAGAGTAGTCTCTAAAACACAGGGAAAGACTTTCCCAAACATTTCCATTTTAATTTTTTGATAGGTCCCAGTTTTCCAGCTGAGAAATCTGAATTCTCTTTTATTCACTAAGGCAAATGGTTCTTTGCCTTCCGATTCCCATTGTTTAAGTTGTACGAAGATCTTTAGAGTTTTAAAATCATTTTCAAAGATTATCCTATTTGACCCAGTGTGACCTTGGTTAAGTCAATTTCTCTCTCTGACCGTCAGTTACTGTTCATTTTCTACAACACTATGGTAATAACCACAGCGCTCACAGCACACAGCTGCTGTAAGGATGCACAGAATATCATGAATTCAAGAGCTTCAAAACTCTAAGATTAATAGAAATGTGCAAAACTATAACTTATTCTGATACTTATTATTCATCTCAACAAAATAGAGAATAAGAGATATTACAAGGTACTTAGCTCATAGACTCAAAAATTAATTTCATATTCTCTACTGATGCATTTGGAAAGCAGAACAATAAACTATTTTTCTTTTTACAAAAGAAAGGCAACCACAGGATAACACATTTTGCCCATTATATTTACAATACTGAATTTAATTAACTATCCATGTTAGCAAGGGGTGGATAGATGGCATTCTAATGCATTGTTGACAATATATGCTATTTTGCAAATTGTTTAGCTATATCTGTCACAATTTAAATTCTACCTACTCTTCAGCCAATGTATACTTATTATTGGCATCTAAACTGATGGCAAAAAAAAAATCATACAAAGATGAACCAAAGCATCGCAGGTTTGATCCCCAGTCAGGGCACATGCCTGGGTTGCAGGCCAAGGCCCCCAGCAACTGCACATTGATGTCTCTCTCTCTCTCTCTCTCTCTCTCTCTTTCTCCCTCCCTTCCCTCTCTAAAAAAAATAAATAAAATAAATTAATAAAATTTTTTAAGAATCTTTTAAAAAATCATACAAAGAAACACACACGTACTTACATGAACATACATTTGTGCATATTTATACAGGGACCACAATTTAATATATTATATATTTATATAAATAGAGGTGCATGTGCATATATTTGTAAATACATACATGAAGACAGTTTGTGTGAAATACATATATTTATTAAAATTTCAATAGCTAATCATTGAGAACCAATGCAATGTCCACCTGTAAGTCAACGTTAAATAAACTGCCTAGATGCCTAACACAGGATTTTATGAGCCATAAAAAGTACAAATTAGATCTAGCACTAACATGAAAAAATAATGACAATAGTATTATGGTAAGAAAGCAAGTTGCAGAAAACTAGGCCTGGTATAAACACATTCATTCAAATACATGTATAAATATAAATATATTGGTTTAGTGACAATAGTGGGCTTTACTATAATTCTGCATGCTTGATTTTTATAACCAAGTATTATTTTTATAATTAAACAAAATATCCGTACAAAAAAAAAAGAGGACGCTAAAAACACGTTTTTAAGGGACAAAAAGTAAGTATACTGAAACTCTTCAGAGACCATCACATTGTACCACCACCAACTAAAAGCAACTCTGATCCAGTGGCTGGAAATACACGCCTAATAACCAGATTCTAATTCTGACTCGCTCGGCGCAGCCCTGTGGACTCTCTGGAGGGAACATTTTCACTGCAGTCTTTTAGAGCTTATTATGGGATTATTATAGCTATAATTTCCTTACTTCTCTCAATTTTTCTTCTGAATTAAAACAGTGTCCCTGATTGGAACAGTCTCTTGTCAAATGAAGGGAGTTTCCTAACTCCTGAACTTTTCTCCTGAAGAGTTTCCTCAGGGGGGCAGAGTGCCCACTAAGCTGTGTTGCAATGGAAGTGTGAGCCCGAAGCTCACATTCTCAATGGGGAGAAAATGGGTTTAAATTAACACTCCAGTTATCTTGAAGTTAAAAACAGAAAAATGTTACCCCTAACAAGGAGATCAAGACTTTGTGCTTTGCCAAGTAAGTTTTTCCATGCGCTTCAGCTTTGGGCAGAACTTGCAACAATATCTGAGCCCTGATCCTGGATGCCCAGGCCCTAGGGGGATCCAGGAAATATTTTGGGGTGCTCTGTCCTTGCTATCAGGAGTAGACCCTCCACCAGACTATAAAAAGTCTAAAATTTTGATTAATTAATGCTTCTAAATTCAGCTCAGAAGGTAAATTTGATCTCTAAATTTAAACACCCATTGATCCTGACCTACTGGGAAAGATTTGATTTTCTCATCAAGTATGATGTATAGCCAATATCGTACTTAAAAATATAAAGTTTTTATATTTTATAAAACATAATTTTTATATTCTTTATCAAGTTGAGAAACATCACTTTACTCCTGGTTTGCTGAGAAAAATTATCACGAGTGAGTGTGGGATTGTTTTCAATGTTTTTCTTCATCTATTGACATGATCAAATACATTGTTAGTATTATTATTTTGATCAAGTTTTTATCTGTCAGATTGATTAAGAAAAATAAACATTTATATTTTATATTCACGTATTCTTGCATTGATGCTCTTTCTTTATTGAAAAAGGAATTTCTGACCTATATTATCTTCCTTCTTAAGGTTTTCTGCAAAGCATGTCTAGCAGTAATAAATTATCTCAATACTTGTTTGTCTTGGACATCATTTATTTCCTCTTCACTTTCAAAGGATAATTTTTCATGGAAGAGATTCTTACATTGGTTTTTCTAAAAGATTTTATTTACTTATTTTTAAAGAAAGGGGAAGGGAAGGAGAGAGAGAGGAAGAGAAACATCAGTGTGTGGTTCCTTCTTGTACACCCCTCCTGGGCCTGCAACCACATGTGTGCTCAGATTGGGAATTGAACCAGAACCCTTTGGTTTGCAGGCCCACACTCAATCCATTGAGCTACACTGGTCAGGGCATGTTGGTGATTTTTAAATAGTGCATTCTCGTTCTTGCTCACACAATTTCTAAGGAGAAGTCAGATGTAACTCCATCTTTGTTACAAAAATAAGGAGTATTTTTTCCCTGGTTTCTTTCACAATTAAAAAAAAATCTTTGATTTTATGTGGTTTGAAAATAATGTGCCTAGGTATATTTTTTGACATTGTTTCTTCTTGGTACTCTTTGAATTTTGGGGATCTGTGGTTTGATGTCTGACATAACTGGGGAGAATTTTCTGTTGGGGACCACCCTGCCGGGTCTCAGGAAGCTGTAGCCCCCCATGACCTAGGCTGAGTGAAACTTCCGGACCAGGAGCCACTAAGGAGAAAAAACTTATTTCCCTGGCATGAATGCTGCCTGTTCTGTGCCTGGCCTTCAATGCTTGATCAGTTAGCCAATGACAAGTAACAATTCTCTAGGAAAGAGAATGAACCTAAGACAGGCATGATCATGAGAAGGCCTTTGGGAAGAGACTCGGGGCTGTGGAAATGAAGGGGTGATTGACACCAACCCCTGCCCCCTCAGTTTTGTCAAAGCCTGAGTCTTTGTTCTTAGATGTGAGAAATGCAAGTCTCCTGGCTTCCTCTGTCTCCTGCCCTTCTCAGGCCTGCAGAAATAGCTAAAGGGTGCAGCCCAGACCAGAGACAGCAGACCCCTGGGGTAATCAGGCTTGGGACATAGAATATGCAAGATCCTGTGAGATCTGTTTGCTGGAGGATGTTATTAACTTGGAATTTAAAGGCACAGACAGGAAACCTTTGGAACCTGTAGTCCTTTCATATGATAAAACTCCAATCTCTACCCAGAATCACAGCAGGAGTTCTGTTAGCATCTTTCTAAGTCACCTATTCACCTTTGATCCTTTCTACCAGACTGTGAATCCACAAACTGAGTCTGCTTTCTTAATAAAAACCTACTTGGGTAGAGGGATGGTGCACTCTCCACTAGAGAGAGTGGCCATGCTGTTTCTTTTCCCCCACAGGACCATGGTTGTCTCTGTGTATGTTTTTCTCGTGTTTCGACAAGCATCCACAGCAGGGATGGATACTACTGGATGGTAACCCCTACAATTTTCAATCATTATTATTTTAAATATATCATCTGCTCTTTTTCTCTTTATTCTCCTCCAGGTATTCTCCCTGTGCGTGTTACACATTTAAATGAAAAACAGTCCTTGGATATTCTGGAACTTTTTCCAGCCTCTGTCTCTTTTCACTACTCAGTTATCGAAGTTTCTATTGCTGTATTCTCAAGCTCAGAGATTATGTTCTCATCAGAATGCAGTCTACTGCTTAGTCCACTAATGATACTCATTTCTGTTACATCATTTCTCTCTAGCATTTCTATTTTTTCTTAGCTTTTCCACCTCTCTTCTTGCACTGTCTATCCATTCTTGCATGCTGACCACTTTATCTGTTAAAGCCCTTAGCAAGTCAATCATAGTTGTTTTAAATTCCTGGTCTGAAGATTCCAAGATCCTGCCAACATGGGTTCTTGTACTTGTTCTATGTCTTTAAAATGTGTGGGATTTTTTTTACCTTTTATCATGTCTTGTATTTTTCCTTGATATCTGGATATAGTGTATCCAGTAAAAGAACCTGCTGTGTTGATGCTAATCCCATCAAGCACATTTTGAGAAAAAATATAGATTTACATGCATATGCATTTAAATATATAGAGCTTTATTAAATACTTAGCCATGTGCAGATATAGGACTTAAACTTTTATATAATTATTTTCATACTGTGATGGAATAAGAAAAACTATTTGCTTTGGATTCATTTTTGTGGCAAAAATATTTTTACTTGAGGAAAAGTTGGGGGCCTCTATAAAATGAATGAAATTCAAGATTTAGAATAAAGGTTTTAGAGATTTTTCCATATGTATATTTCTTCATATTTTAATGAGAAAACTTCAGTCTAGACAGTTTAACTTACTGAGCTATTGTGCATATTATTATTCTTTATTTTATGACTTAAGGGAGCAACGCAAAGCAACTAGTAGGGATCACAGATGGTGTGTGGACTCCAGTGTTATCTGTACTAGTTTTTGTGGTTCCTTTTAAAACTCTTTATTCTGAGGTAATTTCAGACTCACAGAAGAGTTTCAAAAATAGCACCAAGCTCTCATACATCCTTCTCTCAGCTTCACCTAGTGTTACATCGTAACCATATTCAATGAGCAAAACAAAGGAATTAACATTAATACAGTACTAATACCAAGCTACCTATTTTAAAATGTCCAGAATAGGCAAATGAATAGACATAGAAAGTAGCTGAATTGCCGAGGGCTTATGGGAATAGAGAATGGTGAGTGACAGTTTAATGGGTATGGGGTGCCCTTTCTGGGTGAGGAGAATATTTTGGGCTCCATAGAGATACACTGTATGCACTAAGTCCACTGGCTGGAGCACTTTAAAATGGTTACTGCTAAGCTGTGTGAATTTTACCTCAATTATAAAAACTGATTGGGGTGAAGCTGTTACACTGTGCTCTTATGATAGTTCAGGTGAGAGATGATACTAACTTAGACAGACTTGGGAGCAGAAAAGATGGAGAAACTGGAGATGGAAGGTTTGTTTAGGAAGAAAAATTGATATGATTGGTGATAGCTTAATTAAGTGTGGGAGTAGAGGAAGACATGGGTTATATACAGTATGAAGATTTACCCAACCCATACTAATTTCTCCCTTTTGGGTAATCTTCTATCATTTTCATATGCTTCTAGTAAAACATGTATCACGGGAAATGATAATGAATTCGATAATGAATTCCAGATTTGTTTACCTTGATATACTGCAAGGTACCAAAGAGTATATTGCAAGATCAAAGTAAGTGTATATTGATGTATTAATTTTTGTATCTCCATGGCTGGCCTCTGTGCTTATTGCACACTAGGCATAAATAAGTAAATGCAGATAGAAAATATCTTTGCCCTTGTGATGACTTATGTATGAAACATATTTACACCAAATTCTAATTTGTGCATTTCTCTAAAAAAAACCTGATTCCTCATTTCCTAAATGGCTTGTTAGAAATGGGAAGCTTTAATATTTTAAAGACCTCAGCTATTTTGAAATTAGCCTGCAAATGTAATTTTAATCAAATCTTGAAATATATTTTAAATATATACAAAAAGATTTTAAATATGTCTATAAAAATATAGTGTAGAAAGTGGGATATCAATATATTTCTGAGATTAATTATATTGAAGAGTCATAATAATTTACTTGGCCCACACAGCAATGAAATACAATAGGAAATTCTTTTTTTAATTTTTATATGCCTTTTTAAAAAATTATTTCATTGCCATTCAATTACAGTTGTCTGCATTTACCCCCCACTACTCCCCTTGACCCCAGCCACACCCACCTCTCCCCTTTGCTTCCACCCCACCCCAGTTTTGTCCATGTGTCCTTTATACCTGTTACTGAAAACCTTCCCCCTATTATCCCCTCCCACCTTCCCTCTGGTAATATCAGATTGTTCTTGACTTCAATGTCTCTGGTTATATTTTGCTTGCTTTTTTCTTTTGTTGATTAGATTCCTGTTAAAGGTGAGATCATATGGTATTTGTCCCTCACTGCCTTAGCATAATGCTCTCCAGTTCCATCCATGCTGTCACAAAGGGTAGGAGCTCCTTCTTTCTCTCAACTATGTAGTATTCTATTGTGTAAATGTACCAGAGTTTTTTGATCCACTCATTTACTGATAGGCACTTAGGTTCCTTCAGTAATTGGCTATTGTAAATTGTGCTGTTATAAACATTGGGATGCATAGGTTCTTTTGGATTGGTGTTTCAGGGCTCTTAGGGTATAATTCCAGCAGTCGAATTGCCAGGTCAAAAGACAGTTAGATTTTTAGTTTTCTGAGGAAATTCCATACTGTTTTCCACAGCGGCTGCACCAGTCTGCATTCCCACCAACAGTGCACTAGGGTTCCCTTTCTCCACATCCTCTCCAGCACTTGTTTGTTGATTTGTTTATGATAGCCTTTCTGACTGGTGTAAAGTGGTATCGCACTGTGGCTTTAATTTGCATCTCGCTGATGGCCAGTGATGCTGAGCATCTTTTCATATGCCTCTGGGCCCTCTGTACGACCTCCTTGGAGACGTGTCTGTTCAAGTCTTTTACCCATTTTTAATTGTTTTTTTTTTTTTTGTCTTCCTGGAGTGGAGTCGTGTGAGTTCTTTATATATTAAAAAGATCTCATATATGAAATTAACAAATTTTAAAATGTCAATTAAAACTGGTAGTCAAGTAAAAAATTATTAAAAATGTTGCTGGGACACTGTTTAGTAGAAAAAGGATTTAACGAGTCAAATATATATTTACCATTTATGCTAAAATAAGTACAGTTTATATTTTAGAAAAACACAAAAGAAGAAAAAGAAAGTATAATGAATACTCTTGTTACAGTCTTGGTATACAGATGACTTTTTAAACATATCAGTAAAAGCAGATGAAAAAATAGCTGATTAGATGCTATAGGTAATTTTAAAAAATAAATAGATAAATTGGCTAAACTGAATAAAGTTGGTAAGTTAAAAAATATTGCAACACATGTGAAAAGGTCGGTTACCTTTCACATTGGAAGTTATCATACGTCAGTAATAGAGCTGTTCTGAAGGGTAACCTGAAAACCTGTCTCAGACTTTACATCACAGGGATATCATTTCATGAATAATTCAACTTACAGAGATTTTTCCTTAAGAAATTACCTGATAAGGGGAAGAAATATAGCACACATATTTCCATTACAATGTTTTTAAAAGTAGCAAAGGGAAGTTGGAATCAGCACAAATGTTCACCAGAATACATGATTTATTTTATGTAGGCATAAGAGATTATGAAGAAATGAAGAAATAATAGTGCAGATATATACTGCTATGTATAAAAATGATTAATATCATTAATTTTAAAAGCAGCTTTCAATATGTGTAGTGTTATATACCTGCATGCAAATGTGCATAGATAAATACAAAATGAAGATGTATAGACTGATACTAAAAATAAGTGTACATATTTGTATATTCATGTGTATACTTATATTCCAGTGTATATAGATATGGTTGTGCAGGGAGGTAGAACCTAATATCATAAATTAAAATGTTAACCATGCTTAATTTTTAGTGACAGGTTTAGAAGTGGTTTCATTCTTTTCCTTTATCAGAAAACTTACAGGTTTTCTGTAACAATTCTAGCAATTCAGCATTGAGAGTGAGGATATATTTTTGTTTATGAATTTGAATTTTAGAGTTAGTTCCCTAAATCAGCATCACATATTCCAGGAACAATGAGTTAGTATTTGAAAGTTTCCCAGTGGAAGCCAACAATTTTAAGGCAGCTGCTGAAAGAGTTTCTGTTATCTTTAGCTCTGAAAAAAACTGAAGGCTTAATAAAAAAACAAAAATATTTTTATGGGTAAAACTGGTGGTTTCAAGATATATAGATCAGTCAAAAAGTAATAAGCAGGAGTTGTCAACCTTGCGTGAATAGGGTACAAGAACTGAGCACATGCATTAGCCTATGCACTTCAGAGCAGCACCTCAGGCTTGGTTCTGAAAGAGTCATTTGTCCAGACACTGACTCAGAGAATTTTTGTTGCCTGAGTCCAACCAGGTTAACTCAATTATGATACTAAAAGATTGCCATATTTGCTAAGGGAGGACCTTTCATGCAAGGAGCTACCGGTGCATTTTAAATACAACAGAACCAGAGCTTCACTGAGCTTACAGTGCAACCTAAAATTATGAAGGAGTTAATGATCAGAGGGGTAAATCTAACAGGAAATTTAGCCCCCAGCAGCTGTTGGGGGTCTGTGAATAAGCATGCCAGCCTATGCATCCTTCAGTGGAACAAGGTTAAGGCTAAACCCCCAAAATTTGAAAATATTTATTTGCAAAGATATATGCACCTGTATGTTCATCACAGCATTATTCACAGTGGCCAACACATGGAAACAACCGAAATGCCCTTCAGTAGATGACTGGATAAGAAGACGTGGTGTGTGTACACAATGGAACACTACTCAGCCATAAGAACAGATGAAATACCGCCATTTGTAACAACAAGGATGGACCTTGAGAATATCATGCAAAGCAAAATAAGTCAGACAGAAAAAGTTGAGAACCACACCATTTCACTTATATGTGGGATATAATACTGAAAGCAACAAATGAACAGATAAGAAAAACCAATAAAGAACCTCATAAACACAAACAACAGTACAGTGGTTACCAGAAGGAAGGAGGATGGGGGGAGTAGTAAAGGCTAATGGGGGTCAAATACATGAGTGATGGGCACATGATGCGATACACAGATCATCTGTCAAAGAATCATGCACTTGAAACCTATGCACTGTATTTTGCCGTGTATAGTGCCCACCCACATTTTTGTGTGCATTGTGCATGGGATTATTACACCCATGGTATGTAGTCATTATACCCACATATAATGCACATCCTTATTTTTCCCTAAAGAATTTGTGCAAGAAGTGCACATTTATACACAGCAAAATATGGTAATCTTATTAACCAATGTCACCCCAATAAATTTAATTTAAAATGACAGAGTGATTGCTTGTTAACGTCCACAGCAATTATTCGATGATTGAAAAACAATTTTTAAAGAATTGTATGCCCTAAACTGAGAGTTTTTTACTTTATTAGAAAATTTTTATTGTATATTTTTATTATAAGCAAAATGTTGTGAGTTTAGCATGAAGTATTATGCACTATAATTTCCATTTTAATAAGAAGAAATATCTCAGGATATACTATTATAAATAAAAACTAATTTTCAGAACAAAGATTGCTGATAACAGGGAGCTACCTATATTAAAAGAAATTAAACAAAGTATAAAATGGACCAGATAATGACTAAGAAATATTATTGCAGAAATGCAAGGATATTTTTCTACTAATAGAAAATATATTACTGTAACTTACATATTAGTGGATTAAAAAATAAACAATTTGAATATTCCAATAGATGCTTAAAGGTATTCAAAATAGAAACCATTTTTAGAAAAATTTTAAAAAATTACAAAACCAGAAGTAGATAACTTAATTACCTAATACACATACAAAAATCAAACTTGTGGAAAAATGACATGCTCATAAAAAGAAGCCTCAGCTTCTTAATATTATAATATACTATATGCCTATCTACATATTAGTTGTGAATTTGTCAAATAGAACTTGGTAAATTAATTCAGAGTTCAAAAAAAAAAAAAAGCAATTAGCCAAAACCAGTAACTTTGAATAAGAACAAAGAAGGGTTATACTCCACAGGTACCTGTCCTTTGCCTATCCTGCTCAATTTTTTCTTTCTTCACTAATAGCTTCGGTGAGAATATTACATGGGTGACATATTGTCAAACTCACCCCGGTGTATAGTTATGACTGCTGGGTGATATGCCATCCCACAGAGCCCAGATCCAAAGTACCTTTGACAAGTTTGAAGAGGTTATATTTCCTCAAAATGAAACATGGAAAATGAAAAATTATACGTGCGGGTCTGAAACTTCTGTGGAACACTGTATAATAGGGTGATTTGATGGCTTTTCCAGGGTCTCTTGCTCTCCAGGCTGGGAGCAGACATAAAGGTCATTTTAGATGCTATTGCTCATCATTCTGCACACAGTTCAACAACCTAAGTTCCCAGGAGACAAGGCACATGAGAGTTCCAGTCAGTTACACGAATCTTATTTCTTATTTTTACCACTTTTTCTGTCCCAGGTAACTGAGACATACAACCTAGATAAAAAATACTACAGTTCTCTTTATCACACTCTCTCCTGGAAAAGACCTCAGAATCATCCCCGAGATCCTGCTTCCGTCGGTGTTATACATGGCGCCATTCTCAAGTGGTAAGTAAAACCCACACCCAAGGGAGGAGGAGGATGAAGGGGAGAAAATGGAAGACAGAAAAACAAGGCTCAGGAAGCCCCCAAAGTCTCTTGGACTGAATCAATCAATCAATCAATCAATCTATCAATCAATCTCTGAGCTCAACCTCCTCCCCCCAGCTCTCTTAGCTTCGGCACCTTTATTTCCTGTTTCAAGACTGTGCTATAACGTTTCTACTTGTTCATTATGAAAAGAGGAAAGCAAAGAGGGACCTTCAGCCTCACTCCGGGATTACAGGCGATCTGCTCTTTGCATTCTGCTAGACAACAAATCATTCCACCTTCCAGGACCTGGCTAAACATTCATCTCCTTTTCTTGCAGGAAGTCGATATTCAGGAGGCTTATTCACTAGACCAGATGGCTAATAGCATTCATTTTTAGAATAATATTTAGCAGTCATTTGCAGACAGTGGTTTCTCAGCTATCTCCCAAACTGGGAAGTTCAGCTCTGCGTGTGCCCTTAAGGCAGGGAATCACTGGTTTGTAAGAGTGCAAAGAAATATCACTACAGGTTAATTTTCGTTGTTCCCAAGCAGCCCTATTCCTACAATGCAGGCACTACATTTCTGGCTTGGTGAGGCTTGGCGTGGTTTCTTAAATACCACTTCACAAAGTAGATAAACAGAGGGGAACATCCTATTAAGTGAAGTATAACACTTTCCTACCTTACTCTATGCTCATTCAATTAAATTCCTTCAGACTTAGATGATGCCCTTTAAAATTTCAATAAGTAATTTGTTCAAGCATTGGGAAAAATTTAAGCACTTTGCCTTATCTTTCTACACTCCCACACTAAACTCACAGAGAATGTAGGATAGCTGGTAATATACACCAACTATACCTGGTTCATATAATGTATGTTCTGATAACGAACTAGTAATAACAGCTTGTAGACCTCGCAGTAGCAAGACATTTATGTAACTGACCAAGTGTCCCCCTTGATAAGTCTAGTAGCACCTCCCTGACTCCATACATAGTGATTAAAACATGATTGACTGTCTTCCCACACACGGCACTTCGCATCTCCGTAACACTTCTGTAACTGCCATTTGGCCACTAGCCTTTGCACCTGAAACTAACATAATACGGAATACTGACTGAAATTAAAAAGTGAAAAATAACAAAAAATATTGTATCATACTCCTAAATATTTGTATAACTTACACCAAAATTTGACATACTATATATAGTTAAAAATTAGTACCAAATACTCATGCTTCAATTACCAGAAAAAAAATAACCTGTGGATTTCACTTTAATAATGGTAATTGTGTGTGTGTACACTTAAAACTTTTATCATCCAGCTCAGCCTGATATTTTAACATCAGTGCTTACTTGAGGTTCCTTGTATGAAAAGGAGTTCATTGGATTTATCAATCATTACTATGAATTTTAAGCTCTAATTACGCCTGCCTAGACAGTCAATATTATGAGAGTGAACGTCTAGAAGCCATTAACTAAATCCAAAATAAAGATGACATCACTGGTCATTATTTAATATTAAACCTGATGTTTTTAAGAACCAAGTAGCCCTAGATCTGAATCCTGACTTCACCTTGTCAAGGTTTATGGTCTTGTGAATTTAACTTAACCTCCATATGCTTTTATTAATTCAACTACAAAATTTTAAAAATAGTACATAGATAGCCAGCCCTGTGGTAAGGATTAGGTAAAATGATATACCTAAAGGTCAAAGCACAGTGTATAGTACACAATATGCTCTTAAGGTGTATGAATTCTATTCCAGTTGATCAATTGGTTGATTGATTCAGTAAACATTACACTATTACTTTCTTTGGGCTGAATTTGTGGAAGGTAGCTCTTGGAGAGAAGAACCCAGCTGCCAGGAATGTCCCATGACATGGGGAAGGGGTAACAGAATAATCAAGGTGCAGCCAGCTGCATGTGAGGACACAAAGGCTGACCTTTGTGTCCACGTGACGGGCAGACATCCCCCGCCGGAGCACTGCAAGTTTAAACAATCACTTTTCACAATAATGAAAGCGAAGGAGAAGCTCGCAAGAGTCTAACGACATCAGTCTTTCCGAACACTGGCTTCCTGGGGCCTCACTCTATTTTACCCCCTACCTCGCGCCCATATTAAAAGTGCATTTCATTTGTCCCGAATTCATTTCACGGCCGGCGTGGCTCTGAAGTGGGCTCAGCTACTCCTCTCCAGGCCCCTGTGCACTCATTTGCCGCTGGCATCAGCTTCTCCTCCCACCCTGAGTGACAGATCCGCAAAAGAACCCAATTAGAACCCCGTTAATGAGCCCTCCATGGGCTCCTCTAATAGCCCAATGACTGTTTACTCTCTTCCTTTGAACTAAGAAGGGGACTGCACATCCGGGAAGCGTTTACAATAAAGCAGCACTGATTGAATCAGAAAAGCACCTGTGCTCCAGAACCTGTATTTGCTCATGTGCTTGAATCCGATGTCGCTTAAAAGGTGCAAAGTGTTTTAAACATGCTAATTATGTGTGATTAAAAAAAAACAGCCTCTCAATATAAACTAAGGATTTAACACAGCAAGAAAAACAAAGATCAAGGAACAAAGGAATTTTCTTGCCGTTTACCCTGGATGCTTTTCGTAGGAGGATGCCCTGTGAAATATTACATTGATGATTGCATTTGCCGTGCATCTAGAGTGAAAGCGAGATAGACTCATAGGGTGTTACGTGCAAATATGTACAAGTTTGAATGAAAAATGTCACCCTGTAAGTGAAAAACCCTGAATTGTCATTGAAAAGTCATAAAGAGGGTCTACTGTGTGCCTTTTTCCTTTTACGGTTCCTGACAAGCAGCTGGTAGGGCCACATCTGATGGTGCAGTAGCTGCAGGGACAGACCACTGGGACTGTCCCTGTCACATACAAGGTGACAATCTTTTCATTTTAATAGTTCTAAATGTGCAGTGACTGCAGGACTCCCTAACAATGTAAATACATAACAACCTATGATTACCATGGGCTCCTCTGCCTTTTACCCTCATCAGAGACATAGGCGCCAGCTGTCTCCTTTTCATTCTCTTATTACCGTGAATGAATAGTCTGTCACTGGGAATGTGAACATTCCAATGGAACAACAGAGTTGCTTCCTACACATAAGACCACAGAATCTTTTGGATCTGACCTAGGTGAGGAAGTGAGGCCCCTTCCAAAAGAAACCCTCAATATTTCACCCTCTGGGGCAGACCTTCAGATGCCTTATTTCCACTGCAGCAAAACCTGCCCCATTGCAGAGTTGTAAATTTACTAAAACTTTGGTAAATGGTGAACATGCAAATATTTTCTTGCTTTTGTTAGCATACTAATTTCTCATAGCTAACTAATTTCTAGCCACGGGGTTCAGAAAGATGGCACTGGTATTAAACCCTAGTTCTCCGAACTCCTCTGCATCGTCTCCCCTTCCAACAATCACCTCTTTATGCATTCTGGACGCCAGTTCTCAATGTCACCACAGGTGGCTGGCGGACTTGGATGAGTGTCCGTGACTTCTTTCTACAGACCCCGTTCATGCCACAGTCAGCATTGCCACCTGTAGGATGGACTTGCAGGCTTATGATTCCAGACACACAGAGACAATGGGACAGGTGCACGTGGCTGATCTGCCCAGTGAAAAGAATATGTCATCTAAAGACAATTAGTTTGGGTTTCTATAGACATCCTAGGACTTCAGGGTCTTATTGTAAACAGCAACAAAAGATTGGATTCCAGGTGTATTCCCAAGGCATACAAAATGCATATGTCTTAAAAAATATTACAGTGACAAGCACAAACTAAAATTACGGATTGTCTCCATTTCACTCCCCATAGCATTCTTCAAAAAATAACGGACTCAAATGGAAATGCCACTTAAAATAAGAAACAACCTGACAAGTAACAGCATAAAACTCAAGCATGAAAATAATGCAGGAAATGAACAAAGTAAAGGAAATGGAGACTAGACAGCTACTATACATCAGAAAGGAATTAAACAAAAAGTAGAGTTCATGCAAAGTGTTTTACGTGGTTTCACAGTTATTAAAAAGGAAATCTCTTAACTGAGGAAAAAATCAAAGAATAAAGTAAGAGAAAGATAGGTAGGTATTTTTTTTTTGGTGGCATAGTTCAAGAAATTGAACAGAAAAATAAAAGAAATATAGAGATGAAAGCCACATGAGAACAATAAATTTAAATAAAGCCAGCTCACATCAATCAAAAGGAAAGGGTACAAGCCGAAGAAAATAGCACAAAGACGGTGAGGATAACAAGAGGCATATGATACAGCTCATCGCACTGCGTGGATGGAAGCCAGACTGTCTGGGATCAGACCAGACCACACAGCTGCTGCTTCTCAGCCAAGTGCCCCTGAACCAGTTACATTACCCTCTTGTGTCATAAGACCTTCATCTATAAAGTGGGAGCCGTGATAAATCTACCTCTTATATTGTTCTACAAGCAGCCTATGAGACAGTGAATATATAGAATTTATCCCAATGCCTGACGTGCAACAAGGGCTTCACAAAAATTAGACAAGAACAGAAATAAGGTAAAAGAAGATCTACAACATACATAAATAAAATAACAAATAGAACTTAAAAAACTCAAATTAAGGTTTTTGACTCTGAGAAATGAATGGGTATCTCTTATTCTAGGAAATTCTGATGCAAAATTCTCTATTCCAAAGCTTATTTTGAGATAGCTACTGAATTTCCAGAATAAAATAGAAAATTTCAAAAGCGGTACATAAGGCTAAAAAAATCAGACTGATCTATTTTTCCATGTGAAATGGCAGGAAACAATAGACCTTCACTTCAGAGGTCCCACAGAGTAAAAAGAGAGCGTGACCCAAAACATCAGGGCCTGTGGAGACACGCTTCAAATGTAAAAACAACACTCAGAAAAAATAAATACTTTTGTCCTTTGCCTTAAATTTTCCTACTGGGGAACAGGGTAGGGGTGAGCAATAAGGCACTAAATTCATTGTTTTGGAAATAGAGTTGTTTTTCATAAAGAATATGTTATTTATATTGGCATGCAGTGAGTTTATTTTTATTAGTTATATTTCAATGAAATAATGAAAAGTTTAAAAAATTTTTTCCACTGCATTATAATCTTTCAATTGAAATATATTTCATAACAAACAAAGAACATATTTCCACCCAGAAGATAATCTTCTTTGGACTGAAGCCTAAAATGCAGTGACTTGTGCCTCAACTTTCTCCAGCCATGTGATCACAGGCAAAGCAAATCATCCAGCTAAACTACAGCTCTTTTTCTGTCCTTGGCAGTGGTTTAGAGCCACCAAGTCTGAACTTAAAATATGAATATAAACAGCTTCCTCTCCAAGTGGTAAAGAGTATTCAGTTTAATTATTCTTCTCAAATAGTGAGCAATGAGGTAGAGGAGTATGCCATATTATTTCTTCCCTCGAAGAAATCGTGTCAGGATAAAATACAATACACAAGTCAACAGAGAACCTCGTGTTCCACACCATATGGCCGACTTCACCCAATGTTTTTATCTCGTAGATCTATCACTATTCCCCTGAAGGCTTTTCTTCCTAGAAGTTCCACTCCTCAAAATTCAGCATCGTGAACACTTTTCTTCCACACTGAACCTCGAGAATGTTCTAACCATCTACACTTTCATGGCATACAAAAGATTAAGAACATAAGAATAAGAAATCCAACTATGGGGCTAAGTATAGTTCCCGGAAGGGCAGGACCTAAGTGAGTATCCAAACCTTCCAACACAGAGGCACCTTATCACACCATTAAAAAAACAGACTTAACTACCCACCGAGGGGGGAACTGCAAGCTCTATGTGTTCATTTCTTCTGCTACATTTCCTATCACCAGATCCATTCAATACCCAACCTAAACTGCCACTCCAAGCCTAGACCTTAGACCAGTCTCAAGATGGGACAGATGATATGGACAAAGAATCGTCCTGCCCTGTCCCCAAAGGGTCACCGTAGAAAGGATAGTAGGACCTCATTTATTAAATGGCCACCAAGTGACAGGCACCTGATCTCCAATCCTGGAGGGTGGTTGCAGTGTTCATCCCCCCTCTGATGATGCACCTGAACTTCAGAGACGTTAAGCAACCTGCCAAGCAGCTGGCGCTGCAGGCCAGCAGACCAGGGGTCAAACTCCTACCCACCTGTCTCTGAAGCCAGCACACTTCCTCTCTGCTTCACTGACAGGTTTGACACCTGCTCCTTCACTTACTAGCTGAGTGCACTTGGAAATCACTCAAGTTCTCCGAGTTTCATTTTCTTTTCAGGTATTATAGACCCTATGTCATAGATTGTGTTGTGTGATAAAATGCATATGCTATTTCCAGCTTTAATGGGGTATAAGTGACAAATAAAAATTGCATATATTTATAGTCATTTTGGAGGACTGGTAGTTTCTTACAAAATTAAACATATTCTTAGCATTTTATCCAGAAATCATGCACTGTGGTATTTACTCAAATCAATCAAAAACTTACATCCACAGGAAAATCTGCACATAAACGTTTCTAGCATCTTTATCCATAACCAAAACTTGGGAACAATCAAGGCATCTTTCATTGCGTGAACAGATAAATAAACTGGTGCATCCAGACACTGGAGTATCATTCAGCGCTGAAGAGAAGAGCTATGAAGCCACGAAAAAGCATGGAGAAACCCTGAGTGCATATCACTAAGCAAAAGATGCCACGATGGAAATGCTACATGTGAATGATTCCAACTACGTGACATTCTGGAAAAAGAAAATCAAGGAAGACAGTAAAGAGATTAGTGGTTTGCAAGGGCTGAGGGGCTGGCAGGGGAAGGAGCGAGGAGAGTTGGGCACAGAGAGGGCTCCGAGAATGAATGTTCTGTATGACGCAATAATTGTGGCACATGTCATCATACATCTGTCCGAACCCATAGAATGTACAAACCAAGAGTCAACCTCAGCGCAAACTAAAGACACTGGGTGATTAAGATGTGTCAGTGGAGGCTCCTCAGTTGTAACAACTGTACCTCTGGGTGGGTGGAGTGAGAACAGCAGAGAATAGATAAGGGCAGAGGCAGGACAGCTGTGGGAGCAGAGAGTGCATAGAAAACTTCTGTGGCCTCCTCTCAATTTGTCTGTGAACTTTAAACTGCTCTAAACAATAAAGTCAGTTAGAAAAGTTGTGTATCTATTTAAGGTATACAACATGATATATTAATATGAATATACATTGTGAAATAACTACCACAATCAAGCCAATTAACATTTTTATATATATTCATCACCTGACTCCCCCTTTTTGGTGGTGAGGATACTTAAAATCTACAATCTGAGCAAACTTCAAGTATGCAATACACTACTACTAATTATAGTCTCCATGCTGTACATTCGCTCTCCAGAACTTACTTATCTTACTGGCATTTTTTGATAAAGGGGCAAATTCTGCACCTCATACTAGAACAATTAAATATAAAAGGAAAATACATATAATATTTAAGAACAATTTGCAGCCCATATTAAGTGCTCAACAATTGTCAGTGGAAATTTTTACTATTTATTATTGTTATTATTATTATTCTCTTTACAACTTGATGTGAAATTACCATAAATGAGAAAATAGTGTGATGTGCCAGTCAGAAAGGAAGAGGTTCTCAGTACATAGCAGGCCCCTGCCATAAGCTGGCAAGGTCTACAAATAAGCAGGAGCCCAAGCTTCATGCAGGGAGATCCTGCTACTCAGCTCCTCCCCCAGAGCCAGACTTTGTTGTTGTGGGTGGTCAGTCCTAGACAACAGACCTCAGACCAGAAACAGATGCATTTTCCCAAAGCCATGTGCTACAAATGGCAGAACATGGCACCTCTCTTACCATCTGTATGTAACCACAGGCTAGAGCATCATCTAGCCCCGGGAGACAAACCCACGAAAAGGAAAAAAAGAAATGTGTACAACTTTCTCTCAAGTCGATTGTCCAAGAAGAATGACACTTTCTACGCTGTTGTTCTGAAACATCTTTTAGAGATAAAACTCACCCGGCCCGTTTCGTGCATGATGCCACATCAACTCTCTCTGAAAAGCCCACATCTGTTAGCTAGTTAGAAACACAGTGGAATGCTCCTTGGAATCAGCGTTGGGCAAATGTTTGGATGAGACAGGCAGTCCTTCTGGATTGGTGGCTAATTTATCTTTGCCAACCTTTAATCATTTTAGCTCAGCAAAAAAGGATACAGTATCTGAGCTGCCGGCTGGGAAATTCCTGGGAAAGTTCTGGTGTCCCAGCTGCCCTTGTGAAGACTGGGCAGGTTGGAGAGCACTGGAAACAAGCCTGGTTTCTGGAGCCCAGCTGTACTGGGCACACAGACAGATGCAGATGGGGAGTTGGGTTGGAGGAGCTGAGCTTCCAAGGCCTCCCTGCTGGAGGACTGGAGGAGGAGGGACACGGGGAACAGTGAGAGTTGGACGCCAGCTTCCTGAGCACGCGCACATCTCCCAAAAAGAGGGACTTCATGTATTTTGCCAAGGGTTCTTTTCTCTATATGCAATGGAGAGGAGAGAAAAGGCCTGGATGATGGCTATTTCAGAAGCTTATCTTCGTTTCTTTAACTTCTTTCTCATTTCTTTTCTTCCTAATCTGAGAAGGGAAGGTGATTTTCTTGGAATCAAGCAGTATAATTGAACTAACTCAGTTTGACGTTTCCACAGTCTGCAAATTTAGGATTCTGAAATGATCAGAAGAAACTTTTTAAACAAGTAGGTCAAGTAAACAAAAATACACTAAATAACATGTGTTTTTTCTCTCTCCAAAAAAACGTTCAGGCACCTGACCTGTCAATGAGAACAAGATATGAAATCAAATAAAAAATACAATGTTGGAATAAGAAAGACATGTATATTCTAAATCTGGACAGTGAGATCGACTTTTCTCAGCATTACTTTCTTCATCTATGAAATGGAAATGATAAAAATATCCTTGTAGGGTCATTATAACACTTCCACAGAAATTACGATGCTTATTTAACACGTGGGAAATGTAGTTTCTCTCCTACAAAAAAACTTCTGTGACGGTTTTGCTGTTACCCTGTTGCAAGGAGAGAATGAGAGGTTCTGCCCCTTCCCGAGGTGGTTTCTAAGGAACGTCACTGAGAGAGATGGTTGTACAGAAAATGAGGCAGAACTCCCCTTCATGTCACTGATAACACAGCAGGTAGCTACCCACCTGTACAGTGAAGATGCCCCCTCCAAAAAAGCACTATCATATGGACCTATCTTCCATCTAATTGTTCATGTGTCTGTCTACCTATCTATCTATCTAATCCATTCATCCATTCATTCATACCAGCAATGGCAATGCCAGCATTAGTCCCAGGAAAGCCACTCATCCATTCATATCCATTCATGTAAAAAGTGAAGTCAGGGGTTCAGACAGACATGGAACCTCTTGGGATAGTTTTGAAATACTTAGAATTCAACCTCCATTACCGAAAGATGTGGAGATGGTCTGAAAAGTCTAACACACACTCCTGCTTTCTTTCCTTCCTCTCCTCCACTACCTCCCCTTTCTCTCCTCTTTCCCTCCTCCTTTTCTTAAAACTGATTAAAGTGCTCTGGAAAAGCTCAATAAATAAGAAACAACAGAACAACAAGAGCTGTATGCTGAGTTTTGAGCTCACCCAACCCCATGCATATGTTCTTTGACTGTAGGCTTCTGCAATGCTGCCCCACACACGTGTGAGGGAAGAAGAGACACATCCTCTGATGGCGGTCTCTCCTGGACGACTTACACAATTATTCATCCATCAGGACTCATCTCTCGGGGTGAGCTTCATGATTCCATAAGCCCGGAGCAAAGACTGGAGTCTGGGGAGGTGTTCCGTGGGCGGAGTTGGATGTGCACCGCCCACGGGAATGCTGAGCAAGCAGGCAGGCAGGAAGGGCAGACACCCCGCCCCGCGCTGCTCACATTGCGTGGCCCGTGGAGGCAAACACTCCAGGTCTTTTTTAGCTTCAGAGTGAGGACCTGTGTTGCCAATGGTGGGGGCTCTACCAGAGGGTTCCAAAAGGCAATCTCACTCTCATTCTTACTACTGTAGACCTGAATAGGGAACAACGTGTTTGGGGGGCCTTTGGTAATACTATTTCCTTCAAGGTAACCCTTAAAACTGTTATAGAAAGGCAGCCTATATTATGGAGCGGAGCAAGGCAGTGTGGCAGTCCTCACATACACCTCTTAAGACTCTGGCCACATAGCGGTGTGAGGGCACATAAAATCTCAGGCTGCTTTGAATTTTGATTGTGAAAACCCTACTGTTAAGTTATCAGTGTAGCAAGGGTTTGAAATAAAAAATAAAGAAATACATACATAAAAGAGATAGTGGATGCATATGGTACAATTAATATCCTTAAAGGTCAACTCAGTAGTCATTCCCATTATCCAGCTTATGAGCTCTGTGTGTCTCCAGGAGCTAGCCTGCCCAGAGCCTGGTTCATGGTAAGAATTAAATGAAAATTGTCAAGTGGATGAATATGAAGCATCACAGCAATGCGGTACCCTGATAACACCTACCTCACCTGTCCCAATGATTTTTACCCCAGACTAGAGATAGCCAGAAACAGACACAGAATTAGCCAGTGACATTCCTTGTTCAGGTGTCTATTAAATCACATTATATATAATATTTTCCAATCTGAAAAGCATTAGAGGTACTAGTGAATAAGTAGTGGAGTTTTTCAGATAAGTGGAGAAGGAAATGGAAGAGGACTGCTTTTTTTAGTATCTCTCTCATCCTGGACTAGCTATTTCACAGACTGCAACCCACTGAAACCTCACAACGCTCAGCCAGTGAAGGGTGATCAGGTGCCCTGCGGATGTGAGCCCCACCTGCAGTATGCACAGTCTTTTAAAAAACTATTCTTATTTTATACATTTGGCAGTGACAAGAAATTGATTCGTAGATAATACATTCTTAGAAAGTACGTTCTGTCTTCCTTTGACATTGATAATGAAGTGGAATTTTAATTGCATAAAAATTTAAATTGTCCTGAATTCAAACTCTCTCATAAGCCGTCTGAACAGGAATGTAGAACCTTAACAGTGATAGAAGGCTGAAAACCAAGAGATCATTTTCTGGTTGAAACACTGCCTTAGGGCTGTGTCCGCACTTTCTTGAAGCTAGATTTATCTATCATTACAGCAAATAAAGCCAGCTTTGATGAAACATGTAATTGAACGTTTTTAGAGGAGCTAAAAGTCCAAGTTCATCTGTCAATCAAAACCAATTTGAGATAAATTGTTTTGACCAGGTTGAAAGACATAGATATAACCTGTGCAACATATTATAATGGGGAAAAATGAAAAGTAATGTTAAGAACAACAAGTTAAATCCCACATCGGCAAGCTTTATAGAATGAATAGATCCCAAAATATGTCTCAGACATCAGAGGAGAGAGCATCACACTGATTGTCCATACGCTGGGTCACTAAACCACATTTACCACTGTCATGCTATATGACGTTGCTCTAACCATCAGCCCTTTTTGGGTCTTAGTTTTCTCCTCTACTGGACATCCCATCAGCGGCCTCCTTAACAGTGAGGCACTTGGGGTGCAGTCTCCATAAGCTTTATGCAGGACCCAGAGCAGCCATTGTCATGAGTATGGATGGTTTTAAAAGCCTGGAGATGAGACGTGAATTACCTTCGCTAAAGCATGCAATGAACTGAGACAAACTGTGATTTATCTAAGTGCACCCCAGTCTCAGGCTGACTAGCACAGTCTGCGCCATTCACTAACACTTAAGAATATATCATCCACAACACACACTTAAGAAAACATATCCACAGGACTCTAATCAGACATGTGAATCAGAATTCAATGTAAAAAAAGAAGAGAACAATGAATGAGCAATAAATTAAGCAAAATACATGTGTTAGGGGTTGTATATACGTGTGTTTTTCTCACATGAAAATATACATACATAAATGTATACATATATAAATATGTAAAATATCAACAGATGATTTTATGTCCTGCTAAGTAATTGTTAAATAATTGATAAACAAATGGTGAGATGTTTTAAGTTCCTCAAAGGCAAATGTTTTGTGAGAGTTCGCTGATATATCCACATCACTTAGACCATTAGTTGACACATAACAGGTATTCAGTAATTATTATTAAATAAAAGAATAAAACTATTTCTATTAGTAGCCTGATTTACCTCAGCCAAACCAGGAAGTAGGTGTGATACTGAAATATTTTGAGACTTTAGTTCAGAGTAGTAGCAGTACTGGTCTCAACTCCTTACCATTCCCCGAATCTGCAGCCTTGACACGGCTGTTTTCACAGCAGAATGTACTTTTCCTCATGATAAAAAGGAACAAGTCAGCAGGAAGACATAACAATGCCCAATCCCTATGTGCCTAATAATAGAGTCCAAAAATATATGAAGCAAAACTGATCATTTTAAAGGGTGGACTAAACAATTCCACAACAGAGGGAGAGATCTGAACACTCTTCTCTGAGCAACTGTTTTAACAATGAAACAAAAGAAATCATTTGGACAACATATTAACCTCCTTGATCTAATTATTATACCTGGATTACATCCAATGACAGCAAAACACACCTTCTCTACAATCATTTTTGGTGCATTTGCCGAGCCAGACCATTTACTAAGCCAGTAGAAACATGTGCATGCACTTCAAAGCACTGAAAGGTTAAAATATAGAGAATATATTCTCTGACCTCGGTGGAACTAAATTATAAGTTGATTAAAATAAGCTACTAGGACGACTTCGATTATTTTTAAATTAACACATTTAAATAAGTCATGAATTAAAAAAAGCCAGAGTAATTAGAAACATTTCTAGCAGAATGATAACAATAATACAACACAATGCAGCTGAAATCATGCGTGGAAGGAAGTCGAGTCTTATTATTGTGTTAGAAGAGAATGCAGGTCCAAAACCAGCAGTCTTGGTCCTCATTTCTACGGAGAAAGTGATAAAAGGAAAGCAAACCCAAGGTAAGTGAAGCCAAGATAAATAAAAGACAGGAAATAACAAGGTCAAACAGGAATCAAAAAAAGACAGTAAAGACAAATTTCAAAATTTAAGAAATCCAAAAGCTGGGGGTTATTTTTGAAATGACCAACTAAACTGTAAAAATTTTTCTTTGTTGCCTTCGGCAGCAATTTTCAATCCTTTTCATCTCATGGCACACATAAACTAATGACTAGAATTCTGCAGCACAACAAAAAATTTATATTTTTGCCAACCTGACAAAAAAAATAAGTATAACTTTGATTCATTCACACCAGATGGCGACTGTTGTCTTGGCTGCTGTCATCTTTTTATTTGACAATCCAAGGGAAAAGAGTTCAGTGCCCCTAACTAAGTAGGTACTGCATGTTTTAAAAATTCTGGTGGCACACCAGTTGAAAATCACTGTCTCAGGCCATTCTGAGTCCCTTCCTACCTGGTGGTATTTTATCACTTGCTTTGTTGTTATCTAGAACACACTTCCCCCAAGATCTGCAAGGGTTACAATCTAGAAATAAAAAATTCAGTTAAATAAGGTATACCAGGTCTGTCCAGAAAAAGTCCAGCCATCGTCAGTGTAAGAATGGTTTGCACAATATCAATGTAACCTGGCAGCCAAGGAGAGTAGACTGGAATGTGCATGTATGAACAATGACGACTTCACTGTATTGGTCAGTGGGGGCAGTAGATGCCATCGAGTGAGCATGTGCACTGTGTGGCCATTGCATTCAAAATGACTGAGCCAGTAGGGCAATGCATCTGCATCAAATTTTGCATTAAGTTTAAACATTCCTCTGTGTAACTATTTGGATGATTCAGAAGGCTGCAGCTATGGAAACTAGTGATTGGCAGCTTCATCAGAACAACGTGCCTGCTCATGCATCACGGCTCATGCAGAGTTTTTTGGTGAAACATCAAATCACCCAGGTGACTCAGGTTCCCTACAGCTCAGATTTGGCACCCTGCAACATCTGTCATCCCCCAAAACTAAAATCACCTTTAAAAGGAAAGAGATTTCAGACCATCAATGAGATTCAGGAAAATAAGACGGGGCAGCTGATGGCAACTGGGAGAACTGTGTAAGGTCCCAAGGTGTCTATTTGAAGGGAGTGAGTCATCATTGTTCTATGTACATTGTTTCTTGTATCTTGTATCTTCTTCAATAAATCTATTTTTCATAGTATGTGGTTCGATACTTTCAGGATAGACCTCATATACCTAAAAGTGATACACATTTAAATATTTAAGGTCATCAGGCACAGTGGTCCCTGAGTAATCAAACAGAAGCAAGGCGATGATCATTATTGAATTAGTTTGTTGAATTGGCATGTGTAGCTATTTAAATCTAAATCAACTAAAGTAAATTTAAATGCAGTTCCTCATTTGCTCTGGCCACATGTGACTAGAAAGTTCTCTATTCTAGGCAGTAACTACTCCACTAGACCTAACACAACGTAAGATTTACATTTAACTAGAAAGCATCCGTTGTCAACTGTGCCAAGCACTGCAACTGTGAATTCATCTGTGAGGAACATCAGAGCTTCCTTTTGCTGGCGGTACACACTCTTCTGGGCACCGCAGCATTGAAAAGAAAAGTGTAAACACAGTGTCCTCAACTGTTACTTCAGAAGACTCTTCCTTAATCAGTTGGTATTTTGACCTTGAACAAAATGGTAAATAAACAAAGTGGCTGCAGAGTTGGAGTATTTTTAGCTCTCCACTTCTCATTTTCTTTCTACACCAGCTTTTACTGAAGGCACATAAATACAGTCCTCTGCCCACGTCTAGGTAATCTCCGGCAAACTCACGTTGCCCGTTAGCATTGGCACGCACGTATGTCTGAAGTATGTGGTCATTTCTATATTATGCCTGTAAACGTAAGTATTGATCTCAATATTAGAATTTTCTCATCAGCATTAGAACACACAGTTCAAAGACGGGTTCACAACAGCAATAAAATAAAGACACTGCGCACACATCCACTCACACACAAGGGGCTGGGCAGTCACTCTCCTGCCACAGCCAACATTAAAACCACCTGCTAGTTTCTGTTCGATTCTTGCCTATGTCTCCAAGACTCTTGTTGAGAGTTCCCTTGACTCATGTCAATAGCAAATAAGAAATCTAGTAGAGTTAGGAGCCCAGCAATGAATCAAATAGATTCAAGTCACAGTGTTGCCACTGACTAGCCAGCTGGATGTATGCGTGATACTTAACCTCTCTGTAAAATGGGATTAAGCATTTTGTATTGCGGATTGTAACAATAAGTAAAAAGGTTGATATGCGGAGAGAAATAAGGATGCATGAAGCAAATATTTAGCAAATATTAGTTAATAGTTTCATTGTTATCATTAATATTATCATAATCATTTGAGTGATAATCCTTTTCTGTTGAGGTATATCCATTCATTGGGGTGCAGATAAACGTTTTCCCTGTAAAGTACTTCCAGATCTTCCCAGGTCCAAATAATTGCTCTTTATTCTAAGCTCCCATTGCACTCGATACTTCCTATCTATCACTTCTCACTGTAATATTGTTTTATTTTCTGAAGAGCAATCTTAAGATGGTTAGTGCTGTGGTCCTAATTAGGGAAATAGATTGTTTCCAATTACATAACACTGGATGACACTTCTGGACCTCGGGAAGAAATGGCTCTCACCCAGAGACAATGAACTTTGAGTGGACTTAGTAACTGGATGCGACCACAGGAATATTTTCTTCCAAAGGCAGGGAAGAGGTGGTGTTCTGTGCAGGAGATGAAAGACATGTACAGAGCTTCAGACTGTAAAAGGGGGTGCTGAGACAGAAACAGTCAGTTGCCTGATACATATTTATTCTCCCTTTATTTCTTTAGTAACACTCAAATTGGAGGAAGAACATTGCCTCCTGGAATAAGACTGTTTTCGTCTGTCCTGCTGGGCACTAGGTATGGCCATGAAATGCCTGCATTCCATCAAGTTGTAGGGAACCATTTTGTGGGTCTTACTAAGGAGCTTTTCAAAGGAGGGGAAAAGATTTTCTTTTCTTCTTTCCTTTTTGATTTCTGGCTTTTGGAATCAAAGCTAGACTTTCAGCCTCACTTCTACCCCCTGAGGACACCATGAGGACAGAGAGGAAGCATCAGGTGGTGCGGTAGCAAGATGGAACAAGCTGGTGTCCTGAAGACAATGGAGCCTCACACGATCCCAACTGCCTGTGCCGGACAGGGTTTTATGTGAGAGAAAGAAGTAAATTGCCATCTTGCTTAATCCACTTTTCCCGACCACATTTAGCTAAGTAAACTAAACCGCATCCCAGCAGCAGTCTTATTTTCAATGCCAAGCACAAGTTCTACCTCTTCCTTGAATGCTTCTGTGAGCACATAGATTAACAGTACCATTTTCCTTCTAAACCATAGCCTGTCATTGTTCAAATCTTTCTTTTGGCACAAAAATGACCCTTTGTCCTGTTAGGTATTCTTCATACATAATTTTACCCCTACTCACACACTAAACTCCAACTATTCTAAGTCTGTGCTTTTCCACCAATCAATCCCTTATGCTGTCTGATACTGGGCTGAAACATACCTTGTGGGAGTCATAGGTTTTAATGATTTGAAATAAATTATGTTTCTTATAAATAAATTATAAAAATCAGAAAAATAAATATTGTTGATAAGTGAAAAATCTCATTATAATATATATTTCATTCCAGTGTGTTTTGGTTCTGTTCTGTGTGAGAACGTGGGTGTGCATTTTACATATACACACATTTGAACATATTCAGTGCACAGACATGTACAGTGTTTCTGGTGTTGGTGTTTAGATCACACTGTAAATCAGTGTTTCTCAACCATCATGTTTTTCCTAATGGTTGGCTGATAGAATTTTAATATCATAAATATATTTACCTGTTTATATACTGTACATGAACATGTATCTACACATGTGCATATATTTACCTACCTACCTACCTATGTGTGTGTGTTTTCCCAAAACCAATTTTTACTCCCTGGAAGGTGATACTGCACGTGTTAGAATGCATGCCACAAACATACAGCTCTATGCATTCAAAATTGTATTTCAACAAATATGCAGCTTATTTGATATCTGAAATATTTGTTTAGCCTGAGCTTAACATAATTTATTGAAGTATTTCAACTGTTGAACACGTACACGAAGCCACAGTGACCCATATCTTGCTACACGTCCCTAGAGTGGATTTCTGTAGGTAAGCGAGACGTGCACGCCCCACTTCTGCAACAGTCCGGGTGGAATATATGATGAGACAGACAAGAAGAAAAATGTCAAAAGTTAACCTATATTCTGGGAAATATAAATAAATAATGCCTTGTGGCCATGCACATAAACATGAAATACTTCTGGTTATTTTCTTGTTTAGAGTGCATAGTTTGAAATGATTTGTTCAACGATAAAACAAGATACCAAGTATCATTGATTATTGATATGCAGTTGGTCAAAATACTGTTCAATAAATAAAAAATAACTTAATTTTCACCTGCAAAAATCATACAACATTTGCCAGAATTTACTAGCATTGAAAAGAAAAATAATATTAAACCTGATTCATTTATGATGCATGAGGGGAGATAGGACAGCACACGTATGTTTTGTGAGACAAATTTTTCATGTGTTTGTATGAATTGTTACTTCCTGAGCTTTATGAATTAGGCAAATAAATATTCCTGAAAATACAAATGCAAAATCAAAAGTAATAACATAAAATAAAAGTCTCTGAATAGTCTAACTGACAAAAGCCAAAGGAAATTGCAGGAAAAATCAAGACATTTAAATAAAATATTTCTTATAACTATTATTTTATTTAAGCCTAATTAGTTTTATTAATGCCTGGCTCTCTTTAAAGTGAAACTTTATCAATTTCCTTATGCTATTCTACATTACTTATCCTTTTAGAATTATAGACAACCAATATTTCCTAACTGAATTATCCCTCAGTAAGGCAATGGGAATTTTAAAGAGAGGGGGCAGATACAGAGAGTAATAATCACTTTTTATTGAGACCTAATGCCCACATTAAGTGCAAAAACAAAACTTGGTAATGTACATGTACTTGGTTATTTTTGTTTTCTGCTTTTTAATTTTTTTAATTAAAGTTAGCATACAATACTATTACTTTTGTGTATACAACATAATGACTAGACACTTACATACCTTACGAAGTGGTCCCCCTGATAAGCCTCGTGCCCACCTGGCACCATACATAGTGATCACAATGTCAGACTATACTCCTTGTGCTGCACTTTACATCCCTGTGACTATTTTTGTAACTGGCAATTTGTACTTAATCCTTTCACCTTTTTTACCCATGGCAAAGGTTCAAAATGTGTGCAAAATGCATCCCATTTTACAATGAAGGCAACTACAGTTCTCTAAATCACATACAATAGTTGACACAAGTCTCATACCTAAAAATTATTAAAGCTGTGACCTGGAACCTGACAAGTGAGGCTCCAAAGCCCTGCGTGTTCCTCGTGTTCCTGTCTGGAGCCCGGGGTCAAATCAGTGACTGAGTGATATATACGCACATGTGCACTCAGGTTAACGGAGCATGATGAATGAATATGGTCTTCAAAAATTGCAGAACCATCATAATGAACACAGTGTTACAGGCTAAATCATAAAACTGAAAACAAAAGTGATTCAAGTGATCACATTGCCTCAGTCCTTCATTGGAGAAATTAAAATTGCAAGGAAAGTATTTGCCAATGTTTACCACAATGCCCAGATTAGAATTCTGTCCTTGAACTCTCTAAGTCAAGCTTTATCTTATCTCACTCATGACTCCCATCTACTGTGAGACTGAGTTGCAAGCACGCCTTTGGAGACGCCAGCAAACTTAGAGCTACCTGTGTAATAAAAATACATCTGCTTTGATTTTTTTAAATTTCTTGGTCCTTTTTCTCACATTTTGTTATTTTCCTTAATACCAGACTGTCAGAAATCACTTCTGCTTTACAAACAACTCCTCCAATGCGCTACATCCAAATCCAGGAGTGGTGATCGGCTATAAGTGGAAACCGGGTCACAGACACAGAATTCTCGACAAACTGGGGGGTTCAGGAGGAGCTAAGGCGCTAACCTTGACTCCTGTCTTTCTCCCACAGACCTTCTACAACCTTGGTTCAATTCTCTGCAATAGTGAGGAGTCTGCAGACACAACTTCGGAACAGCAAATGTCCTACCCTGAAGATCAATTGGCATTTTAAAAAAAGGATCATGAATGGAAAATGTTCAGAGGTGATTTAGTTGAGAAAAATTGCAATAGTCTCTTGAACCTTAAAGTAAATACAAATATTGACCAAAAACTTCATGCTGATCTGCTAATCTGTTTCCTCCAACAGATTACATTTAGGAATAAGTCTCTGAGAATGAGATGAAATCCAGTGAAAATTTTCTTTTCTTAATGGCCAAAATTGTTTTTATAAAATTTCATAGACAGGTTTATTTTCAAATTGTCCATACCAACGTATAACAGAGTCCAGTCCATCAGTACGTCAATATTTTTTGAATACCTAGATAAGTCTGTCAGACTGCTGGCTTCAGAATATATAAATATTAATGAGATACAATGCTTGTCTTTATGTACTTATCAGTTCAACTGCAGAACAACCCTGTGAGGTAGGGAGTGCATTTATTTTTGTTAACAGAACATAATAGAGATAAGGCAACTGTGTCTAGACAGATTCATGATGTACACAAGTTTCCTAAACCCCACATTTCACTCCCTAAGTTGTAGAACCTGATATGAATCTTTCATTCTGATTTCAAATTTGCACTTTATTTCTACTATTTCACCAATTGACAAACTTCAACATCAACTTCCACTGAGCTGTAATTCTCACACTGGGTTTCCATATTTCAGAATGTGCTCAGAATTCCTGGTTGTTTTCTAAATGAGTGATATTGGGTAACTCATTTTGTGATGATAAAAATGTTCCATATTTGCACTGTCAAATACAGTATCAGACAGTGACGAGTGGATAATGAGCCTCTGAAATGTGGCTAGTCTACCTGAGGATGAATTTTTAACTGTGTTTAATTTTAATTATTTTGTATGTAAATTTATAGCATCACATGCAGCCTAGAGGGTGCCCTACTGGGCAATACAGTAAAAACATCCTTCTTACTTAAAGAATCACGGCTGAGCGGGGAAAGCGTATATTTTTATACAAAACAATGGAATAAATCATGGCATAGGCTGAGCACATGGAATCAATTTTTAACTTCAAAACCAGAACTTCCAGGCAAGTTCTCACTTGCTGCTGTTTGAAATAGTCTCCGGATCCTTGAGGATTTTCCTTTAACCTTTTGGGCACTTTGATTGAGATGCTTGGAAAAATCAGAATGAAATTTGAATTAGATTTCTTATTTTTGAATTGTAATGTCTAAATCTCCATAATTAATAGAAAACAGGAAGTACTCAGCAATCACAGAGTTAAAGATGAACTGAGTGAAAATAAGTGCGGCCAGCGTAAAACTTACAGTATTAAGTTGGGTGGCCTTATATTATTGACTTCTCGTGTGTAAATCACTAGCAAGTTCCCAAGTCAGGCTGAGAGGTCAGATCTCCAAACTCACAGGCGTCATCCTTAAAGTTTTCCCTAGCACTTGACTGACCTCCAGGCTTGTCACACCCAGTTAAGCTTCTTATCAGTAGTCCTTTCAAAGAAAGAAAAGGTACTTCCTTCAGTCGTTCTTTCTGTCCTATATCTTGGCAGGTAAGCACAGCAATGAGGAACACTTAAAATGTGAATGGACAGACATATTCAGTAAGTTGCCAGAAACAAAATCAACATTAAAAATCAGTTGCATTTCCATACACTGACAATGAACTATCCCTAAAAGGAAATTAAGACAATCTTTTTTTAATTACTTTGTTGTTCAATTATAGTTGTCTGCATTTTCTCCCCAACCCTCCCCTCCACTCCATCCAAACCTCCCGCCCTCCCTTGCTTCCACCCTCCCTTTTGGTTTTGTCCACATAAGACAATCTCTTTTAAGTTAGCCCCAGAGGGAATAAAATGCCTATAAAAAAACTTAACCAAGAAAGTGGCAGATTTATATACTGAAAACTATAAGACACTGATGAAATAAATTGAAGAAAGAAATGGAAAGATATCCTGCGTTCATGGATTGGTAGACTGAATTATGTTAAGATGCCCACCTATAAAACAATCTATAGATTCAAGGCAATCTCTATCAAAAACCCAATAGAATTTTTATGTAAATAGAAAAAACCCTAAAATTCATATAAAATACAAAATTCCTCAAATATTCAATTCAATCTTGAAAAAGAACAATGTTGCAGGTATCACACTTCCTGATCTCAAAATGTATTATGAAGAAGCTAGAAGCTGTGGTAATAAAAGCTATATAGTCCTGACATAGGCAGACATACAGACCAGTGGAACAGAGAGCCCAGGAGTAAACTCACACATATACATGCAACTGCTCTTGAACAAGGGTTCCAAGAATCTGCGATAGTGAACAGACAGTCCCTTTAACAGTTTTTGGAAATTGGATATACACATGTAAAAAAAAATACATGGGATCCTTATCTCACACTATATAGAAAGATCAACTCAACACTGATTAAATATTTAAACCTAAAGCCTGACAGTATAAACCTTTTAGGAAAAAACACAGAAAAACTTCTTGGTATTATTAGCAATAATTTCTTAGATATGATATAAAAAAACAGGTAATAACAAAAATAGACAAGTGAAAGTATATCACACGTCTCTACAGCAAAGTAAACAACGACATAAAAAGGCAGCCTACTAACTGAGAGAAAATGTTTGCAAACCACATACCTGATAAGAGGTTAAATGCAAAATATGTAAGTGTTACAGAACAGATGGGGGGGCGCAATTACTGGCTCACCCAGGGACGCCAACAACTGTTATAGAACAAGGCGGCCAAAGGGGATGAGGACGATATACTATTATGGAAAGGAACCCCACAGGTTCAATATGTCTGCTGCCTTATAGGAAAGACATCTCTCAATGCCACAGGTTTGTGAAAAGGAAAGGAAATGCTTGTTTAATGCTGTACAGACTTAAAGTAGTGACCTAATGTCTTTATTGAAATATTAAAGTCCTTTAGGATACCCACAGATGCCCACAGTGCTTCCTTCTCTCCCTGCCCTAATTCAGGGTACCATAATTCTGGAAAAGAAGCAAACATCCCTGTCATCCCTATTTCAGGCCGCTGGCACCATCAGCTGTGTCACTGTCCAAGCAGGATCTCTAATTAATCCAAAGTCATGTGGCACCTTCTCATGGCTTACTGGCAAGAGTTCTTTCACTATCCTTCCAGGCAAAGGTCTCTCCTGCTTGCCAGGCCATGCGTCAAAGGGAGCACTCCAAAGCCACATGGTCCTCTTCTACCAGAGCTGCGGGGGTCTCCACTCTGTTCAAAACCACATGGTTCTTTTCGGCAAAGCTGCAGGGGAGTGGGGAGTCACCACTCTGCCAAAGACAAGTGGCGGTTCTCTGCTAAAGCCACATGGTGATTTCCCACTCTGGCAAAGCCCAGTGATTCCTCTTCACATGGCTGTGGGGGTCCCCACTCTGACAGAAGCGCGTGGCTCTCTCCTCTATTGCCACAGCCACATGGTTCTCTCTGCACTGCCCCAGCCCCATGTTCCTCTCTCCAATGGCTGCAGGGGTCCCCACTCTGCCAGAATCACGTGGCTCTCCTTTCCATTGCCACAGCTGCATATTCTCTTCTGCACTGCCACAGTTGCCTGGTCCTCCCCTTTCACCTAAGCTGTGGGGGTCTGCACTCTGGCGAAACCATGTGTATCTCTCTGCACAGCTGCTGAGAGGGGGAAATCGCCACTCTGCCAAAGCCCAGTTGCGATTCTCTGCCAAAGCCACATGGTGGTTCCCCCTACTAAAGCTGCAGGGGTCCCCGCTCTGGCAAAGCCGTGTGGCTCTTCCTTCATGGACACAGACACGTGGTCCTCTCTCTTTAATGGCTGCCATGTCTCGGTTTAAATCCCAGAGTCAGTCTTCCTCTACAGCCCCATTTCCAACTCCTCCCACAATTGGCTACCCTTGTTAGCACTCCCATATCCTTCCAGCTTTACTGGGCTTCCATAGTGGGTCTGGGCAGGTGTGGCCCCATGGTGTGGAGCCAATCATCTCCAAGTTCTCACGCAGATGCTGTAATAGGGGGATCTGCCTCCCAGTTACATCTTGGGTGGAAGTTCCTTCCATTCCCCTGGCTCAGAGCATGGTCACAGCTATTTAGTATATCTATGAAACCAGTTAAGGTTATAGATATGTTAAATGACCATGCCAGAGGTTAGCTGCAAAGCTGTTGCTATGCAAAACAGCTCTCAAGGGTCCTGCTCCATGTGTCCCTTCCCCCAACTCACACCTGTGGGGAGAAGGCATGAAGACATCCTAATATTTCCTAGACACCTTGAGTTCTGGGCCCCATTCCAAATCCCTATTTGGGCCCCCACTATTGGCTGCACCCTGTATCATAAGGAATTCTACAACTCAATAGCCTAATTATAGCACAAAGCCTAATTAAAAATGGGCCAAGAGAATTCCTAAAGTCTAACAGCAACAACAATAAAATATAAAAAGTGGGCAAAGGACCTGGATAAATATTTCTTCAAAGAAGATATACAAGTAGAATGAAAAAATGCTCAACATCACTAGTCATTAGGAAAATGCAAATCAAACCTACAGTGAGAAAGACTTCACAGCCATTGGGATGGCTACCATTAAAAAGCAAAACAGCCCTGGCCGGTGTAGCTCAGTGGATTGAGTGTGGGCTGCCAAACAAAGGGTTGCTAGTTCAATTCCCAGTCAGGGCACATGCCTGGGTTGTGGGCCAGGTCCCCAATGAGGGCCATGTGAGAGGCAACCATACATTGATGTTTCTCTTCCTCTCTTTCTCCCCCCTTCCCCTCTCTAAAAATAAATGAAATCTTGAAAAAAAAAAACCACAACAAATTAAAAAAAAAAACCACAGTTGTTGGCATGAGGATATGGAGAAACTGAAACCCAGAGTTCTGCTGATGGAATGTAAAATGGTACAGCTATTGTGAAAAACAGTATAGCAATTCCTCAAAAATATAAACAATAGAATTATCACGATCCAGCAACTACACTACTTGGAATATATGCCAAATCTAGCAATTTCTTTTTTTGGAATATACCAAAAACAGTTGACAGCAGGGTCTTGAAGAGATATTTGTACACTGATGTTGACAGCAGCACACAGCAGCTAAAATGTGGAAATAGCTCAAAGGTCCATGGAAGAATGAATGGGTAACAAAATGTGGTATACACATACAATGGGATAGGATTCTGCCTTAAAAAGGAAAGAGATTCCAACACATGCTACAACAACAAAAAAATGATCATTGAGGAGATTATTCTAAGTGTAATAAGCCCACCATAAATGCACGAAAACTGTATGATTCCAATTATACTTAGAATAGTCAACATCATAGAGACAGAATGCAGAATGGTGACTGCCAGGGACTGGAGGGGGCAGGGAGGGAGGAGTTAAGAAACTCCTTAGAGTTTCAGCCTTAAGAAAAAGGAAATCCTGCAACTTGAACACAATAGGTGAACCCGGAGGCCATGAAGCTAGGTAACACGAGTTAGTCAAGGAAGGACAAGTGATGCCGCCTAGATGAGGCACCCAAACCAGTCGAAATCCGAGCAACAGAGTAGCATGGGGCTGGAGGCGTCGGGTGGGGGGAGAGGAGTTGATGATCAACAAGTGTGAAGTTTCAGTTAAGCAAGTTGAATAAGCTCCAGAAATCTGCTGTGCACCATCGTGTAGTTACTGCACACTTCCAAATGTATTGGGGGTAGATCTCATGTTAACTGTTCCACCACAACAAAAAATAAATACATATAATGTGGAAGAAAAGTGGTGTTTTAAATGCACACCCTATCCCTGAGAAGGAAGGCCAGTGGTGCATACAGATCACCCAGCCTGTGACCTGGAACTCACCTGCTTCCCTCTGTCACTGCGGGAAGTTTAGAAGTCTCATTAGCACTCAGAGAGGACTTGTGAGATTTCCTGATGGACTATTTTATGGCATCTCTGCAGACCTATTATGAAATGAAGTGATCATTAGCAGATGTTATCTGGCTAATTTGGAAACAGGTACCAAAGTGTTTAAATTGTTCCCATTGATTGGCATGAGCCTCGGGGGCATTGCCGCAGATTCTTGAGACAATTTTCTTCCTGGGGATTACCAGAGTGGCTGTTCCCGGAATGTAGGACATAAAGGTGAGGGCTTGTTCCACTGGGGATGGGCAGGTTTTTAAAACACAACGATCATCACCATAGATGTCTACAGTGTTACTTTCATGAGAAAGAGATTATGAATATGTTATCCCTTCCCTTCTGATACGTAAGATTATGTCTGTATATAAGAAGGCAGGGGATGATCTGATTCACAGGCCAATTGTTCCTTTGACTGCTTGTACCAGCCTAGGTACCAGTGTTTAGAATCTCTAGTCATTAGGATAAAATTAAATACCATCCGTTTTCCCATCTTCAATGTAGCTCTTTAAGCTGGCAAACTGGAATGCCCCAAATACTCATTGCTCTCTGAGCTAACACAAATGACAAGATTGTGAAGTCAGATTCAAACACATAAGCCATGTTATCTAGCATCGAATTTTTCTAACAACCCCCAGGGTATAGGCAGCAAAGGGGCTCCGATGAAGCAGAGCACTGGTTCTCTCTTCCTGTATCAGACCTGCCATGTCTGGCCCAGAGTCTAGGCAGGATCTTCAGGTGAGGATTTAAAGGTTATTACCCAATGTGGTAAAGAGTCTTTATGTTATGTGGCACCCCTGCTTCATACCCCCAAACTGTCGTATCACTCATGTACTCTCCCCGGAGAGCCGAGACTCTGCGTCTGAGTTTATTTACAATGTGCGGTCCTTTATGGGGAAGATCCTGCTGAGGGCATTTACTAGATAAAGCCTCTTCTTTTAAGCAAAATACCATGAACATATTTAACTGTAGGTACAGTGGGCAAGAGACCAGATCTGGTCATACACTGTTTTCTTTTTCTTTCCCTACTCCAGGATGCAATGTCCCCAAAGGAAGGGAATGGGTCGTACACCGGCTGTGTAACTCCTACCTTCCAGTCACCTAGAAAAATAAGCTACATTGAATCAGACAGCTGGTATTTTTAACCTAGTGTATCTTTTAGAATCATCTGGAAATACAAAAATACAATAATTTTGTTTTAAATGTACCCATCAGTGCAGTGCCTAATACCCAGAGATCATGATTAAGTGGCTCTCTGTCTGATGGGGCCAGTTTTATTTATTTATTTATTATTATTTTTTTTTTATGTGCTGCACTGACAGCTGAAAAGTACCATCAAATCGATAGGGTCAATCAAGACTCACCCATCTACTGTCCCCCGACCTGATGTTAATATGTTCTCAGTTGACAAAAATAATTACAAACCTTTCCCCGGCAGGGCCCAGTCTGGGAGAGTCCTGTGAGGGTCAGTGTGGTCACTTCCTCCAGGGCTCCGGGTCTGTCACAGATCTCAGCCTAAGTCAGAGGACACACACTGGGGCCTTTCTGGCACAAACTCGCCATCACTATGTTCTAATGATGTCCTTACTAGGTTCCAAGCAGAGGGAAAATAAAAACTTCAAATATGCTCTAGAATTTGAGCCCTTCTGACTTCAGTATGTGTTTCAAGAATTACCGAGATGAGCCTAAAAGATGAACTTCATGGTGAGGAATGGAGAGGTGTGAGAGCCAACGAGGTAGACGGAAGCCTTGTCAGCTCCTCATTCTGATCCAAGCCCAAGGCAGTCACTGTTCGATCAACATTTATACTGGGTGCTCGTAACAGAGTATGTTTAAGTAATATCTAACTGCACCCTGTACAGTTCGTGCTCTAGACAGGAACCACTTTAAACACTAAATATAGGATCTCCTAGATTATCCGGCATTCCCCAGAGCACCAGAATCAATAGATAGCATCCAGCCGTCGAGAGAGAGATGGGGAGAGAGAAGAAGAGAAAGAGAGAAGTTGGGAGGGAGATAAAAGGAGAGAGATTTTAAAGAAATATCGTCCTGTGTGATTATGGTGACTAGCAAAGTTGAAATTCGCAGGGTTGGCAGAAGGCTGGGGATTCCAGCAGGAGTCGATGTTGCAGTACTGAGTCAGACAATCTAGAAAAAAAATCCCTTCTGCTTTGCGGGCCTCAGTCTTTTGTCTTAAGACCCTCAACTGATCAGATGAGGTTCACCCACATTGTGGAGGGACACTGCTTTACTCAAGTCCACAGATTTAAAGGTTTTTCACATCTGAAAAAAAAAAATGACTTCATTAGCAATATGTAGACTGCTGTTTGACCAAGCGGTTGGGCACTATGGCCTAGCCAAGTTCACATACTAAAGTTCTCATTATACCCCATTTAATTCTTCTCACTGCCCTTTGTGTTTAGTTATCGTTCTCATTCCGAGCCAGAAATAGGGGCATGAATCACACAAATTATTACTGAGGTTGGTACAAGGCCTTCACAAGGTACTGTGGGTTCCTAACTGTTCCTGAACTGTCAAGAGGCCTCACAAGAAAGGCAGCACTGGTCAAGTCTTAGATAACCAGAAGAGAAATGGAACCCAGGTATCTCACATGAAGAAAACTGCTCCTGAATGCATGCTGGTGTGCTTTGGAAACCACTACTTCTCCATGCTGGAATGTAGGGCGAGTTTTGGTGAGACGGCAGTGGGAACAGGAAAGAAAATCAGATTAGAAGACAGGCATCTTATCACAAAGAGTGTTAACTACCATGTTAAGGAGTTCACTATTTTTTTTCTCACAGGAAAGAAATACCCACTGAAGTCTCTTTAGAAAGGATGGCTATGGGAAGGGGTAGCTATTTAGAAGGCCTGGCCAGATTTGCACATCGGGAATAACAGGTTTATAGTAATGTAAAGTCTGGGATTGGAAGAGAAAAAGACCAGAGCTGGGAGGACTAATTGGAAGGCTGTTGCAATATTTTAAATGAATTTGAATGGAAAGCTACAGAAGAATCAGGATGGCTGCAATGTTTATACCAGTGTGCCAAGATATATAGCAAATCAGGTTCGTACAATGAGCAGGAGGACTTTGGAGGAAAGAAAGAGACTCAGGTCACACTGAGTTTGTGTTGCCTTCTGGAAATCCAAGAGACATCTAATAGAGAAATGAATATCCAGTCTGTGATCTGGGAGTGAGATCTAGGCAATAAATGTAAGCTCTAAATACATAAAAGAAGTGATAGAAGGCAATCAGTTTTTACATTCCTGCTTTATAATAATGCCACCAGAACACAGAGGGTTAAATCCTGCATAAGTGAGTCAGGAACCGAATTCCCACCCGTGAACCAGGCCCACATACGAGTGCCCTGGGAGCGTGGGGAGGCCACGCTTTGTCTAGCAGGAGAATTAATTCTTCAGTGACAGGAAAATAGGTTACTACACTCAATTTCCCCTGGCTCGTTTTAACCTTATTTGCTAACATATTTGCATTGTCTTTTAAAGAAACCCTAGAACAAAGTTATATGTAGGAGGAAAAAAAAAAAGAAAGAAAGTAATTTCTGGGGGGGAAAAATCCCAGCTACACAATCAATCACAGAGTAGGAGGTGAAAGAACCAAAGCCGCGGGGTCAGGGAAATAATGAGGATACTGGGACACAACGGGAGATTTCTGTTCTCCCTGCAAGGGAGCACCCCTCATTCCATGGGCATTCCGTGTTCTAAGCTCTTTACCCAGATTAAATCATTTGCTCCTCACAAGAGCCACATGAGACAATTACCGTGTGTCTCCCCATTTCACAGATGAGCACGCTGAGGTACAGAGAAGTTAAATCCATCAAATTCATCCGGCTACTAACTGTTGGGGCAGGATGCTTTATCAGGACCTTCGTCCGGCTCATGGAGAATAAACAGGATTTGCCCACTAATGTTTTATTATCTCTTCATTAACACTGGAGATGATAAAATAGAAAAAGGTGTAAGGAGAAGATATCAGTTGATAAAATAGAAAAATGGGAAAGGAGAAGATATCAGTTGAATTCCAGCTGGGCTATGGACTCACTGTGTGACTGGATTGAGTTTCCATCTTCTCATTTCAAAAATATAGTTGAGCTTCTGTGAGATGCTACATATTAAGTGGCACATGGTATTGAGGTAGTGCTAGATACACATTTATCCTTCCCTTTTATCTTCTTTATTAAAAAAGAAACCTCTTTGATCTGATATCCCTGGATGTATTTTGTATATGGCATGAAATTATATGAAAAAAATGCACGCATACATACATTTTCACTTATCTGATAAAAAGGACCACTCTGGGCAAAGGGATCTTTATATTCATTAAGATTACAAGGAAAAAAAGAAATAAAAGAAATACTACCCTGTGGCATTATATTAAAATTAAGGTATGTAACAAAGTACTGTGAAAATATTTTAAATTACCAGAAACACTCTTGAAATATTTTAATTTACCTTCATGGAAAATAATTTGCAATATCAAATAAAGGCATAGTAGATTCTAAGCTGTGGTTATGAATTTAGTAAAATATTTACAAGTTTGTGTCTCTGTGTGAGAGAAAGAGAGAGAGAGAGAGAGACATGGCGTGAAGGGGTGGGGGGTGGGGCAGGAGCGGGTAGAGAACAAGAGAACACCCCAATAGGAGTGCCTTTTAAATTCTTAGACTCATGAAAAGTATTCAATTTTAGACCTAATTGGTAGGGTTCTGTGTTGTTCAGGGAGTTTTAGGCTCTGTGTCTGATTCTGTACACATATGAAGAAATATTTGCAATGTCATTTCTATGATAAATCAAAAGTAGTAAGAATGAACACGTGTTATGGGAAATGAGAGCAATGTGGGGCTTTTCTCTACAGTCTGTCTGTTCCCAGGGGCTCAGAGGCAGGCCTGGCCTCGCGCTCCCCAGCCACGGAGAGGAGGACGGGGTAAGTGCACGCTGCACCTTGTGCCCTTTTGCTAGAAAAGGTGAAGCTGGGTTAAAACCTCCTTTCTTTGTGTGATGAAGAGAACAGAGCAAAGTCTTCTTATAACAACAGTGCCCCCGTACCCTCCTCAGGGAAGAGCCATTTCTCCCTGGAAGAATCCACCCTTGAGAGGATGCAGCAAGCAGGGAAAGAACTAGAAGTGTGAAATGAGTCAAGTAAAAGAAAATTGGAAATGAGTCAGATAAAACTTTGACCAAATGGAGAAACATTCCAGGAAGGACAGAAGAGGCAAGGATGAAAACCTTCTCTGCCATCCACCCGCCTTCGAATCCGAAGCCTCATCAATAGTGAATCTAAAAGATCTAAGAGGCTTGATAGTTCATCTGGCTGGTGGTTTACAAGCTTAGGCTGTGAACATTGTTTCACAAAATGTTTTTAAATGGTGTAGTTCTTTCTTTTTTCCCTCTCAGGAGTCCTATATTACTTTCCAATATTAAAAAAAGGAATAAAATTTTATAATTGAGTGAAAACAAATACAAAAACAAAAAAACTCCGACAACATGGCATTCCAAGAGGTCATTCCCACGTTTGCTCTCCTCTCCGACCTTCTCAATCAACTTTATAGCATTTGTTGCTGTCTCTGAACAGAGTTTTGAAATCACCCATTTAGTCCAAAGTTTTTTCCTCAAGTTGTTATTAATACTAACGTGCCAATTGACAAAAATCTAAAGTTCAGGAATCCCTTATACATCATTCCTGATGAAAGCCTATTCAGCCTCCAGCTCACAGCTAACAACGCAACAGTCGATACATTTTCATCACTATGAAGCCTTGGACAGTGACCTCCAGCGCCATCCTTTCGCAGGTCCGACTTTGACTGGATTTGCTCCTAGAACAAATCCTGGCCCAGAGCATTGTTTGAAACAGGAAAGCAGTCACCCCACTGTTAGTAGAGTTCAACGGCTGCGTGTGGCCACGGGAAGAGACTGTCAAAAAAAGCCCTGCCCGCACCGCTGCCATCTCCCGGTATTTGTGGGCACAGCCAGAGCCACGCCCCTAAGAGCATCATTGTGGTCTTCATGGCGCAGGCAGGGAGTGTGCAGAGACTTTGCTGAAATAATCTAGCCAGTCCGAAAACAAAAGAGCATGTGTATGAGAACAATCTCAGCGTGGAGGGCCGGACCCCGGAGCGGCTACGGTAGGATCTGCAATGCCCAGTTGTTTACAAGCACGTATGACACACGTAAAGAAACAGGAAAGTCTCTCTCTCACACACACACACAGCAGGCAACAGGAATGTCTTGTGAAAACAACTAGATGTTGAATTTAAAAAACAAAAAAACTTTAAACAGCCATTATAAATACAGGGATGGGCCAAAGTAGGTTTATAATTGCAAGTATGTGAAACAGTTTATTTTTGTATCATTATTTATCAATTATTGTATTATTTTTCACATGAACAACTTTTGCCTCCCTGTGCACGTTAAGAAGTGAAGAAACACATGACTAAAGAAGTAGAGGAAGGTTTATTTCTAACCTTTAGAATCAGCCAGAGGCTTGTGAGGCCTCCCAGCTGCGCGGCCCAGGCAGCAGTTCTGTGAAAGTCATGGACACGGCTATGCCTGGACAGCCTCCTTAACACCCCATCCCAACGCCATGAGCACCCGGGCCGCATCTTCCATGGCCAGCTTCTCCTGACCCTTTAGAAGTGCTTCTGTTGTGTTCCAGCAAAACCCTGAGGCTGCCTCTCCTGGACCACGTGCCATGTCACAAATCCATTGCCTTCTTATATGTCTTTGTTTTTCTCTTAAGGTAAGATCTTATTTATTTATTTTTAGAGAGATGGGAAGAGAGGGAGAAAGAGAAAGTAAGAATCATTGATATGTGAGAAAAACATCGATCGGTTGCCTCTACTCCCCTAACTGGGGACCTGGCTCCCAGCCCACATATGTTCCCTAACTGGGAATCGAACCAGCAACTTTTCTGTGTGCAGGATGATGCTCAACCCACTAAGCCACACCAGTCGGGGTATGTCTTTCTTTTTAACTTAATAGTTTTCCTTGTAAACAGATGGTGGGGCAGAAAAAAAGACTTCTGGCCTTTCTACTCTGAAATCCTAGCAGAGTGCCAGGGTCTTATAGAAGAGGCCAATAAATATTTATCGAGTGGAACAGAATTGTTTCGGAGAACAGCTCTTCTCCATAATTGGTCCATAGTGCTGTGAGATGACACCACTTGTGCGTGAGTGTGTGTCTGTACGTACATGTGCACAGGGCTGCATTCAGACAGGGATGACACTGGAAGTTAATGAGTACTGGGAGTCATGACGTCTGCCCACTGTCACCTACCATCCACCCTATATTACACTAGTCACAGTCAGTCACACAGCAACCATTGTAATTTGGCCATAATTTGATAGACTTATTTATAATCTCACAAGGAAACAATTTTGACATGCAAAAGTGATGTTGATGCCTAAATTTTGATGCATCTGTTGGAAAGACAGGTCCATTAACTATAGCCACACTTCACTGATTTATACTACACCAGTCCATCAGATGCAATTAGGAACTTTAGGAAGAACAACTGAAAAGATTTTAAGACAAAGCAGGATAAACTCAGATTAGTCACACCAACTTTTTATGGGTTCATCATGCCTGACTGTGGAAAATTATGGCCCATTAGAAATGAAAATAGGTAAGTCACAGAGTAAAGGAGGATTAATCAAATATTCCAAAAGTGAAAGCAAAACCTCTGAGCATTAATTTATTTACAGCATGAATAATTTAATATCCACCTCAGATTTAATTACATGCCTTGGTCAATTAACTAATTTAATAACAATGTATAAATAATGGATAATTTTGTTGCAGTAGATGTAACTTTAAGAATTCCTATAATATCAAAAGGATTGTCTATAATGGGACTTTTCCCAAATATTTCTGACAATAAAACAGAATATTATTATAAGAATTTAGAATACACACATATGAGAATTTAGAATATATTTGTATATATTCCTTTTAGCTTTACAGCTAGGATTGAAAATGAATACATTCATGGGATTTACCTATGCATTCTGGAAAAATAAAGCTATCAATGAATTCATCTGTCTACATTACATTTTTGGTATCACTACCTATAAACACAATAATGGAAGCCAGCATAAAGACATGATATGAATAGCGCTGTTCTGAGAGCTTAAATTCCTACCACAGCACTTGAACCTAAGTGCTGTTCTAGTCTTTAGTTTGCGCTGCGGAAACTGATGCACAGAGGGGATACAAACACGCCCAATTTCACGGATTAAATAGCAGAGCTGGGTTTACTCTACAGTCTATACCCAAAACTGTCGGACTTTACATGACACAAACTCAAAGCCTTACCTAGGACAGAAGTAATAATAAAAAAAAAATGGTGACAGGCTGATTGACATTAAGAGGTACATTAAGGTAGGCAGTTACCGTAATTGGTAATTATCACTGTAATGGAAAACTAATCTGTCAATTTGGAAGTTTCATTATTTCCCAAGTGGAACTTGAGGCTCTTGGGAAAGATCTCTGCTTCGTTGAGTATGAATCTCTGACCTCTAAGTAACTCAAGCGCTAATTTCCTTGTTTCTTTGTGCCCAGCAGGAATGAGCAATGTGGCAATTGGAGCAAGAAATGTTTTAGAAAGTCAGTAGGCCTAAACTTGAATGCTGGCTTTATCACTTGCTAACTTTGAGACTTAGGTGGGACTATTTCAGCTCTCCGTGTTCTTCAGTCTTATTTTACTAAGTGGGGCCAATGATGCCCAGTTAACAGTTACAAAATTATAGCAATATCATATGTAATTCTGCCAGACATTGGTCTGATATATATATATATATATATATATATTTAGTTTGAAGTTCAATGCAGTTAAGTTTTCTTCCCACTCAGTGTAAATATTTGGAGAAAAAAAGCACTCCATATCTTTACTCTTCTCTTTAAACATTACAATTTTGAGAAAGTTAAAAAATGCAATTATTTGCTATAATAGGACAAGACAGCTGTAGCTAACTTTTTAACACTTGATTTTCAGTATAGTTTTTGTTACAAAGTTTATACAATAAGTTCAAATGAGTAAAAAGAGTCTTCTTATTTGTCAGTTTCATTTTTATCCTTCTAAAATGAATACTTAATCTCATTCAGAAAAAAATCAGTGAATTGCTACTGAAAAAAAGTAAATGCTTATTAAATGCTTATTTGAATCAAAGCTTTGAAGCAGAATTTAGTTAATTTGTAAGTTAATTATTTTTTTCATCTATGCTACCCTACAGGGCACTTTATAACCAAGAACTCAGTATTTTGTGGAAACTTTTCTTGTCCTTAATAAGTAAATATACCTCTTACACTCTCATTATAACTGTAGCTAAGAGCAGTTCACCCCACTCTTCCCTCTAATAACTTGTGTCTGAAAAAACTAATTCCAACATGTCTTTCGGTAGCATCATTGAGTCCCAGGGGAATTCTTAGTGAGAAGACTTCTAATTTCCTGCTGAATACCTGTCGTCACCACAGAGTAAATTTGCAAGGCCTCTCAAGACCTGTGCATTAGATTAAATTTCTCCATCATTGTGTAGTTATTTACATGAAGCTTTTGCTGGGATGGTAAACAGGAAATCAAATACCATGTATATCAATCACCATGAAGGCATTCTACCCTGGGCAATATCACATATAAGGACACTTGTTCAAGTAGATTCCATTAAAAATGTGCACACACACAGAAGGCATAGGTATTGATGTAGCTACACAGAAAGAAGGAAAATCACAAGTATCTATCCTTGCTTCTAGAAAATGTGTTTTGGGCTTTTGTCCTTTCCCAAAAAGGGCATTACTAATATCCAGGTCAATGGTTATACACAAGAAACCTAATTACACTCTGGTACATGGTACTAAAGTGGTTCACACCAACAGAGATAAAAAAAATGTGTGATTCAGTTTAGACTAGAACTCAAGAACATGGGCTTTGGAATGGGAACTACTGGGTAAATCTCATATTGCCACTGTTGAAACTTAGCAACTTAACCTGCATAAATCTCAACTTCATGATGTATAAAATGAACATAATGATATCAAATTGTTTGTTGTGAAGATAAATTAGATAGGTAAGCTGTTCAATCTTGGACTAAAGGGGAATAGAAAACCTCTTTTAAGGTTGTAGTGTTTTAAACAATTGAGGCAGAAAGGGCACACAGGAATATTAGGAAGGACTTTAAAGAAAGAAAAACAACATTGATGGGGCTAAAAGAAAGTTCATGGTGTAGTTCTGTGCCTGGGAAGAGTTCGAGTAGGCTGCATCGTAGAATCCCTGACTAGGGACTAAAGAACTTTGTGATACATTGTTCTATCCGTTACCAGAAGCTGCATTAAATTTTCTCTGTAATTGCAGGGTTGCCCATTTATCATTCAAATTCACTTTGTATTGCATATTTTAGGTCATGTTTTTAGAAACACATATTTTGGAGCTGTAGATCTTCTTTGTTGGTTTAATTCTTTATTAGTAGGATGTTATTTTTCATCAGCGGAATTTTTTCAATTGCTTTATTTTTTAATGTATGCTGAACTATAAAGCATAAATTTAAATAGGATTGAAATCATATGGTATGTTCTCTGAAAATAATGGAATTAAACTAAAAATCAGTAGTGAAAGGATGTCTGAAAAACTCCCAAATATTTGGAAAATAAACTCCATCCTCTTAAATGACCCATGAGTCAAAGATCTGATTAGAAAAGTAAATTATAAAAAAATCAATTATACTTCTAAATATTAGTAAATAAAAATGGAAATTAAAAATTTAGCTCTAATATGTAGCAAAAAATGAAAAAGTATACATGAAATAAAATATGTTCATGTTCTAGGCAATAAAAACTACAAATAATTGCTGATTGGTCTAAATAAAATTAGCAATATACCAAGTTCTTGGATCAGAAGGTTCAATATGGTAAGGTTAATTGTCCCCAAACTGATCTTTATATTCATTATCACTTCAGTCAAAATCTTAGCAGGCTTCTTTGTGGAAATTGATGCAAATGAGGGAAGAGGCTTAGGAGCCAAAATAGTTTTTAAGATGAGAACAAAGTTGGAGGATTCACACTACCTGATTTTAAGATTTATTATAATTATACAGTATCAGCATCAGCATTAATATATAGATAATAAAACTGGAAAATGAATGTGGGACAAATCCACACATCTGTGGCCTATTGATTTTCCAAAAGGCTGTTAAGAATAGCCTTCTCAACAAATGTGATGAGGCGATGGCATATTTATGTGGGTTTCAAAGAAATAAAATAATATATAGCACATTCTCTGAACATAATAAAATTATGTGAAAACTCTCTAGATTATAATACAATGCTTTTAAAAAAAGCATGATTCCGAATGATCTTTGGTCAAAGGAAAATATCTTAATTGAAATTAAAATATTATTTCAACCTTAATATAAGGCCCCTGATAATAATATGGAAAATATTTTAAGGGAAAACATTTTAAGAAAAGTCCAACTTGAGAAAAGGGAAATTTTTTTCTTAAGACTGTATCAAATTATAAAAGAATCTCAGACATAGAGGCACTTCATGAAAGTGTCATGATTAGCTTTCCTCTTGATTGATACTGAAGACCAAGGTTAGAATGAAGATACTTTCTCTGAAAAGGAGAGAGCTTAGTTTTCCGGTTTCGAAAAGCATTTGATTGATGGATAAAAGCATTCCAGATCAGCCTTCCTTTGGCAGATAATTAGGTACTTAGCAGGAGTTGAGGCTGTTTTTTACCTGAATACGTTGCCTACTGTGTAACCTACAGCAATTCCCTGAACCCATCTCCATTTCAGGTTCGCCTTCTCTCATCTCAGGATAATGGATCTGCACGCTTTAGAAGGTTATGTCTAAGTTAAATGACATTGTAGGTGTGAAAAGCCTAGGAGGCCTCAGAGGAAAACTGATCACATACATAAGCACTGTTCATTTGCATGAAGTTGTCGCAAGGAAAGAATGTGTGGATGCGAGATAAAACAAGGAGCGTTTGTTGCGAAGAGGACTATGAACTGGCAGAGACCACCCTGTTCCTGTTCTTCCAGTGCCTGGGAAAAAACCTCTAGACACTAAAAAAAGGGGGGGGAGAAAGAAAAGCATTCATTTTTATACCAATTTTTAAAGTAGAAAAGTCTCCTTCAAAGGGGAAACACAATGAAAAAGGGGAGCCGCCCAAAACAGAATTTTTTAAATTAAAAATTGTATATTTATTTTTATATGTTTAAACCTCAGTCACCTTCAAAGTACTCACCATTTGAAGCCATATACCAGCAAGACTTTTTCTCCACTGCTCAAAACAGTTTTTGAATGCGTTGATTTTAATGCCTTTTAGTGCTTCTGCCATTTTTTGCTCACCTTGTCCACCTCGGCAAAACGTTTCCCTTGGAGGACGTTCTCCACCGGAGAAACAAAAACAGGTCACTCGGGGCAAGATCGGGTGAATAGGGAGGATGCGGCGCGGGGGTCACGCTGTTTTGGGCTGAAAAGTGCTGAACACTCAGCGCAGTGTGGGCAGGTGCGCTTGTAAGTCACCCATCATGAAGTGGGCAGACACGTTGAAAGAGATTTCAAAAAAAATTCAGTGAAGCTGAACACAGCTTCTCACACCACCACCAGATAGGTCCGCTGAGACAGATGGGTTCCCAGAACACCCACCTAGTGGGAAAGCCTGTACTACAAGGGGCCTGCCCTCCAGAAATAACTCCATTTTGGGGGGTGTTCCCCCTTGCATATGGAGATTGTAAAGTTCTACAAAGATCTTTAAATATTGTGTAAAATACCTGTATATGTCTACATTTAACTCTCTATATTTACACATTTTATATAGATACCTTAATACTGAAGGAAAAATAAAACTAGACTAAACAATTTAACATGTTTGTGCACCAGAAGGAAAACATCTGCAAAGTACAAGGGAAGGAGTCAGCGGGCTTACCAGGGCTCACCTCTAACGCGGCTCTTTATCTTCCATACGCCCTGACGCAGTACCCGGCGGCTCAGAGACGCGCAGTGATCACCTGCTCAGGAATGAATACCTGAGCAAACTCACTCTCCTTATTAACATAACAGATGTGAACAATAACTGAGGACATGCTGGAATTCCAGAAGTTCCATACAGAGAATATGCACCTAATACAGGGCATTCGACTAAATGTCCTCTAAGTTCCCTACTTCGTGGTGAGAGGTCAGGCTTCCATGGCAGATACTTAAGTAGGCAATCAAGTAAAGAGAGAAGAAGAATAGGAAAATAGGAAACAAAAGAAACCCGTCAAGAGGCAAGAATATCCTCCAGACAAATGTTCTTAGAAAATATTAATGTTGCCACAAACGACCAAAAATTCCAGTTTAACACTCACTCAAAGCTAAAGTGCATCTATGTATCCAAACTTAGAAAGCTATGATGGGTACAGCTCTACTTATTTTTGGTCTCGCCATGAAATCTCCTTTCTCACAAGAGGCACACTGACAAGACAACACAGACTTTTATTAGAACGACTGGAGTACGGTGCCAAAGTGCATGAGACAAACATCTACAACTACAGTATGAAAGAGAATCTCCACATTTCCAATCACTGAAGTGCACAGAAAAAAAGAAATATTTCTGAATGAGAAATCTACATATTTTTACCATGTTTTTTCTTTTTTCTATAAAATTGGAAAAACCAAACTGGCAGAAGATCCTTTTAATCTGGCACACATTTCATTAGAAATTCTAACGGCTTTTTACCTGATTTACTGGAAATGTTGACAGTCAATGTGCAGAAGATTAAGACAGACTAAGATGACTTCTGTTCCTTCTTTCAACACGGCTTTTCAAAAAATCCCATCCATATTAGTCATAAGGATATAGCTTATCTCAAAATTATATTTTATGTATATTTAGATGTCCTTTATTGACAGCTAAACCACCTCCCTCCAAGAGAACTTAATCCTCTTTTTCTTGTCTTCTTCCTATAACATAAAAGCATCTCTCCATATGTCTACTGAATAATTGTATCACGTGTACATCTTTGTCACTGAATGTAATCACAGTCTCCTTATTCACAGAGAAGGTTTTCAGAACTCTCATCTCATGGATCAGAATTGCAGACCCCAATTAATGAAAAATTCACACTTTGAAGCAGATTGATGTCACACTTAGAATTCATTAGCGCCACTGCATAACCCTTTGGTAGGAAAAAAAATACTTGGAGGCTCTCCCATTGCTTAATTTTGGTATTCATAAGATCTACTTTATAAATATCATAATTCACTCAAGTCAGTTCATCACTAGGCTATAAAATAACTTAGAAAATCTGGAAATTATTTTTCTTGTAAAGTTCATTCATTGAAAACGGCAGGTGCAACAACGGAACCCGACATTTGGGTAGCGGCGATGAACAAAACACGGCCTGCCTCGGAACAGCACACACGCTCGAAGAGAGACGTGCCCGGGATTCGACAGTCCTGCTATGACACAGATACTGTGCACAGGGGCTGAAAAGTGGGCGTGGCATCCTGTTCAAACTTTTGCGTTTAACTTAAAAAGTCAGAACATTTCAAAACAGTCACTCCATTCATTATACTATGCGTCTACCGAATTAGTTCTTCGGTTAATTATAAAAGTTAGAACTATGCTGGGACTGTATGTCCTCGTGGGTAGAATTTCACATAACTTTGACGGATTTACAAATTACAAACAAAAGACAGTGGCTATATACTTCACTCCACTGCTACTGCAAAACTTATCTATAAACTCTATCTTTATGTATGGGTGGGTGTGTATGTTCTACTTCTTCCTAGTTTTAAAACTTGGATGGCATGTAGAAATATAATGAAATAAAAAGTAAATATTAGGGATGTTGAAGTAGAAGGGGAAGACTAATGGGGAAATAAGGGAGGGCTGAATGAAAAGATAACACACATCAATGGGTGCCAAAAAACCTTATCCAGAGCAAAGGCAGAGTATCAGCAATGCCAAATTCTCTATCAGTCACTCAAAATGTCAGGTGACCATTTAAAAGAACTGCTATGTCTTACAGAAAACCAAGACAGAATCAAACAAACAAAAATTT
>PVIA01010315.1:0-52785 GCA_004024845.1 Tonatia bakeri | reverse complement strand
AAAAAAAAAGTCATCAAATGGAGGGTTAGCAACAGGGAAGTAGGAGGAGGAAGGAAGGGGGCAAAGATATAGAGAATAAGTAGCATAGACAGTAGGGAGAAAATAGACGGGGAGGGTTGGAATAGTATGGGACATGTAGACACTAGAGAACTTATGACACATGGACATGAACTAAAGGGGGGAATGAGGGTGGGAGGGGATGGGCAGGGTGGTGGGGAGTGAGGGGGGAAAATGGGCCAATTGTAGTAGCATGATCAATAAAATAAAGAATTAAAAAAAAAAAAGAGTAAGGAACAGTGGTAAAATGAGCCGTCATGTACCCACCACCTAGCTTAGGAAGTACAGCATTGACATCATCGGTATCTTGGAGGCTGCTAGCTTGCCTTCCTCCATTGTCCTGAGTTTAATTTATCATTCTCTTGCCTCATTTTGTAGTTTTATGACAGCTAGATAGCCCAATGATGTACATGAAGTGAAAATAAGTCTTTTGGTTCTAATAACCTACCTCTACTCTTCTTCACAGTGGGAATGTAAGACCGATTTAGATATCGCGTACAAATTTGGAAAGACGGTGGTGAGCTGTGAGGGCTATGAGTCCTCTGAAGACCAGTATGTACTAAGAGGTTCCTGTGGCTTGGAGTACCACTTGGATTACACGGAGCATGGCCTGAAGAAATCGAGAGAGTCCGGAAGAAACCATGGCTCTGACGCTTTCTCTGATTATTATAAAAAGCTGTACACCTCAGACTCCCGTGGCATCAGTGGATTGATTACCATCGTGGTGTTACTTGCTGTTGCCTTTGGAGTTTATAAGTTCTTCCTTAGTGATGGGCAAGATTCTCCTCCACCATATTCTGAGTATCCTCCAAATTCACACCACTATCAGGGATTCACCAATGCAGCAGGACCCCCGCCCCCAGGCTTCAAGGCAGGGTTCACAGGTATGCTCTGCCTAGGCGGTGGCGGTAAGGGGGGCAGATGTGAGGTATGATCCTGTGCAGTTTCTGAAGTAGAACTTGGTTGCATGGGGAAACCGGGGCAGATTTGTCTTCTCATTTTATTTTTCACTTTTAACTTCTTTTGCCTCTTCTGATCTTTTCTCTATACAAATATTTGTGATTACTATTTTAAGGATGCACAATTCAATTGTAAATCATCTCAATCAGAAAAACTTGATCAGCTTTGGTAATAAGCATTTACCTTAAACTCTCTCACACCACACACAAACGTTTATTCAAGTATTATAGACCTTGACATAAAAGATAAAAAATTAAGCTTCTAGATAAAAATGTAGGCAAATATTTGTCATGACCTTGGGATAGGCAAAAATTTGTTAGAATACAAAAAATACCAGCCATGAAATAAAAGATGGATAAATTAGACTTTATTTATCCTAAATAAGAAAGAAAGTCTAAGAAACTAAGAAAGTCTAGTAATTGAAAGAAAACATTAAGAGTGAAAAGGCAAGCTATACACTTGGAGAACATATTTATAAGACCGCTCTCCAACAAAGGATGTGTACCTAGAGTGTATAAAGAACTCTCACAAACCTAAGAAAAGACAGACAATCCAGTTTTAAAAATGGACAGAGGACTTGAATAGTCATTTTATAATAAAAGATGATATCCAGATGTCCAATAAAAACATGAAAAGGTGCTTAGCATTATTAGTTTTCTGGAAAGTGCAGATTAAAACCATAGGGAAGCCATATTAACCACCGTAATGGTTAGCATTACAAAGACAGAGTGCTGAGTAGTCGACTGGAACTTGCTGGTAGGAGTTAGAATGGCAAACACTTTGGCAAACTGTCAGTACCTCCTAAACACACGCCTGCGCCGTGATTCAGTAATTCCATCGCTGGATACGTACCTAAGAGAAGGTCATGCATGTGCACACAAGAAGTCGTGCACAAGAGTGTTCATAGCGGTTTTATGCCCAATGGCCAAAAACTGGAGATAGGATATCCATTAACACTAGAATAAGACAAATTGAGCTTTCTTTTAACCCCATGGAATACCACACATCAGTTTTAAAAGCCCAAAACCTGACAGGTGCAATAGAAGGATTGACTCTCATGGATAAGATGTACCAGACACAGAAGAATACCTACCATACGATTCTATTTGTAGAGAGTTCAAGTATGGGCAAAACCATAAAGTATGGTGAGAGAAGTCAGAAACACTGGTCTCTGATGTGGGTGGTTCACTGTTGGGAAGTGCTAATCCTTTCTAGCCTTCTGGGTGCTGGAAATGTTCAGTTGATGTGGGTAGTAGTTAACATGCATGGGTGCACGTACACAAACTGTTAGGCTTTACCTGTTTGATGAGCACACTTTCCTTCATGCATATTAGTCATCAGTTCAATAATACTTCCTCTGAGCAGAAGACACTTTTTTGGTCCCTTAAGACCTGTCTTCCCACCAGATACAAGTATTTGGCTGCCTCCACTTGGATTTCTCTATTATATAGCTGTCACTTGGAGTGTTTAGAGATGTTTATGATGCAGGAAGGAAGGAATTTGACAAGTGGGAGTCATCTTCTAGTAGCTCATCTTAAGCAGGGCAGATGTTGCCTTGTAGGAAGTCCTGTTCATCCCAGAATATATCCTTAGTTATAAACTTATATTTTACAAATACACTTTTTGTATTTGTAATACTTTTTGAATACAACTTGTTTATAAGTTGAAACCTGAGTACTGTTAAAAAATAGTACAGATGAAATAATTGAAATTTTCCTATTATCTTTGGTTCTGTGGGCTGTGATTTGTTTAAATGAGGATATATAATAAATCATTTTTATTTCTAGGACCTTATGGTGCAACTTCCGGTTTTGGCAGTGCTTTCACAGGACAACAAGGACATGGAAATTCGGGACCAGGTTTCTGGACCGGCTTGGGAACGGGAGGAATCTTAGGGTATTTGTTTGGCAGCAATAGGTAGGCTTTGCATTCATCTCACTTGGTCTTTTCTTTAGAGAGTTCTTTGTTTGCTTACAATTTGACTAGATTTGGTTTTGTTAAGGAAAATAAATTAGGGTGACATTGCCCTTTTAAGTCAGATTCTTTGGGGATGGGGAAAGAATATGTGCATTTATCAATATTGTGAATGTTGTTTTCTTTCATTGTGTTTTTTCTTCTTGTGTCATCCTTATAGATAGATAATATAAGATAGGAAAAAGCCTGTTTACTTTGACATTTGAGACAATGATTAGGAGGAAATAACACAACATTTGGGGAACAGTTAGCAGTTTGGTCTGGTAGGCGAATGATAGGAGCAAGGCTGGACCAAACCTGGAGACAGATTTTGAGATGTCTTCAATATTATCGGTGGTTTAAGTTTAGATTTTACTCGAGTGCAAATTCAGAAAGAAAGAGCCATTTCTCCGTTTCACTTTCTTCCCCTATATCAGTGACCGTAACAGTATCAGAAATACAGAACAGTGTTTATTTCATTTTAATCCTAATGTACCAGAACATCGAAGAAAAATTACTTGGTAAAGACTTTTTTCCAATAGCTTAGGGATTGGAAGGTATTTAGAAATGAAAGGCACAGGAAGAATGCCTGACACATGTGTCTGTCTTTACAGAGCAGCGACCCCCTTTTCCGACTCCTGGTACCGCTCGTCTCCTCACCCCTCGTACTCCAGCGCGTGGGGCAGCCATGCCTACTCGCCGTTCCAGGGAGGCTCTTCAGCATGTTCAAGTTCAGAGACAAAAACCAGAACAGCATCAGGTAAGAGCAATAATATAGACATTCCTATCACATGGCAGTTTAGTACAGAAATAGTTTTGGAACTTAAGAAGATGATTAACTACATATTTAGCAATCGTGGTTTTATTTAGTATATCTACCGAAAATATTAACAGCATGATTAACCGAGATTAAAATATAATTCAGATTCATTCTTTCCCGTTGCTTCTAAACATTCTTTGAAAATCAAACAAGGATTTGTTTTAGACTGTTGCCGCTAACCAAGGTTTTATCTAAAACCTTCCTGGATATTGGTTTCCATATCTGCTTAATTCTGTAATCTGAGGGTCCTTGAAGCTCTAAAATGGAATTTTCTAGGTAGCAGTTTGAACTTTTTAAATTCAGCAAAACTCAATAAAAATATATTGAGCCATACTTTAAATAATTGTCAAAAATTTGATTGTAACGGTTATTGCAGTTTTTAAGAGGACATTTTGCAAAAAGCAAAGATACTAAAAAACAAAAACTACTTGGAGTTAAATACCCAGCTAATGAGCAGAGAATGGGAGGTGGTGGGTAACGAGGCACAAATGGGGTGCTGTGGATTGAGTTTGTTTTCTTCAGCAGGGGAAGTTACAGAACAAAGATTTAATCTTAAAATTGGTAGACTATTTAAATATGTTTTGAAATGTGAGAGCAAAATCCTCGTGGTACTGCGGTGAATGTAAATGACCACAGTCATTTTGAAAAACTGCTGGGCATCACCTCACTGAACTTCGGCACACCCAAGACTCAGCAGTTCCACTCTCGTATCTTCAGCAACAGAAGTGCATGTGCTTGCACACCAGACAGTAAGCACAGGAACGCTCACAGCGTCCCGTTCCTCAGTGTCCCCCTGGACTCAGTGAAACGGATGAATAAACTGAGTTACCTTTAGAATGTGGACTACTGCGCAAAAGTGAGAATGAGTGAACAGTCGTATCCAATAATGTGGATGGTTCTGCCAGATAAAAAGAAAAAAACCAGACACAAAAGAATATATACAGTAACGATTATAACAGTCATGTTTAAAAACAAGATCATATCACAGCGGTTACTCTGGGGAGGAAAGGAGGTGGTAATTGGGAGGATATACGAGTATAAAAATATAACTACATAGGACATAGGACAAAAGAGGACATCAGAAAACATTACCAAATAACCTAAAGGAAAAGTGGAAAAAACCGAGACACTTTTCAGGTGGGAACGCTGGCATTCTGTCACCTGTCAGCACGTGCGTGTGTGGGTGCACTGGGAGCTCGGGAACTCTCCCCCATGCTTCTGTGTTTGCTGCTGGAGTTGAGAGGTGGAGCAGGACACGCTGGGGCTCCGTAGGCCTCCCCGCTCTGGGCTTAGACTTTGCTGGTGCCGCACTGGCGCCCCCGGAGAACACAGTCCCCTCTGGTTCACAGGACCCAAAGTTACTCTCCCCAAGCAGGTTCAGCAGACCTGACGGTTGCGCGGTGGGGAGGGCTGTTTTGGGGAGGCGCGGCGCCGTGCCCTGCGTGGCCCTGTTTCACCAGCTCGCTCGTTCTCCTTCCCCCTTTCTCTTACTCGTTTGTTGACAATGACGTGTGTTATTGTTGTAATTTTATGAGCAGTTCCAGGGCATTTCAGAAATTAATACGCACTTTACTCTTCTCGTCTAGCGTACGGTGGGACCAGAAGGCGGTGAGCAAGTACAGAGCTGAAGTCACATGCTGGATGCAGCATTTCTGACGCTTCGTCACTTTCTCTGAAAAAGGAAAGTGCTCCCAGCTGACAGCAGGGAAGGGAAATATTAAAAAATTCAGTGGTGTTTTGTCTCGAATAGCTTTTTGTGTTTTATCATTTCATGAGATTAAGAGTTGATACTATGACAAGATACTTATGTAGAAAATTGTTAGTGTAACGTGCAGATGTTTATTACAGCTTTTGAAAGTTACGATTACTACAGAATGCTGAAAATGAAGTGTTTAATTTCTAATACCTGTGATGCCATGAGAAGCATTAGGAATGAAGGCTTCAAAGACACTGAGTAAAGAAAATTTAAATCTGGTTTTTGTTCATGAATTATAACTTCATAGAAACAATACTATATTTGGTGTTCATTATTTGGCGCTTGCTGCTCTTCAGGCACGTAAACCAAGCTCCGGACCACTGATCATACTCACTCAGTGAGTTCTGGTCATTTTGAGCTCAGGGGCTCTGAGCCCTTCAGTGGGGGCGGGTTCTGGTGACAGTTATCTAGAAGGCATCTAGAAGGTTGTGGTGAGTGATAGTGTGCTGACAAAACTTCTTGAAATCATCCTTTTCATTTCTTACGAGGTACAGTTCAAATGTGTCTCCAATGGTCTTTAATATCAAAAGCATGCAGTTCTCTGTGGAATCTGAGATATTGTTGTAGCAGTTTGTCTTAATTATATTAAAATTATAGAAAAAATAAACATGAGGTTTTACTCTTACTCTTTTTACCTGCTTTGGACATGAATTGATGTTACTTTTTTTAAAACCATTTTTCCCAAGGGTGAAGGTGTTTGTGCAGAAGTTCTGTCTCCCTAAACAATAATTTCCCATGGTAGTATTGCCTTAGTTACCAACCATTTGGTAGATGTTTTCTTTAAAGATTTTATTTATTCATTTTTAGATAGGGGGGAAGAGAAGGAGAAAGAAGGAAAAAGAGGGAGAGAAATATCAGTGTGTGGTTGCCTCTCAAGCACCCCATACTGGGGACCTGGCCTACAACCCAGGCATGTGCCCTGACTGGGAATCGAATTGGTGACCCTTTGGTTCACAGCCCGCACTCAATCCACTGAGCTACACTAGTCAGGGCTTGGTTAAGTGTTTTTAAAAAAGTAATTTAGAAATGGTGTGGAAGGAAGCCTCTGCTAAAAATTGCTTTTCAAAAAAAATTAAGTATTCAAGCCTCTAGAATTACGCAATCTGTCTTAGGTCAGCTATGTAACCTGAAAGTCTCATTTTCACCATTTAGGAAACATTTAGACTTGATCTCACTTATAAAAGGAATCTAATGAACAAAATAAACTAATGAGCAAAATAGAACCAGAGGTGTGGAATCGTGGAACAGACTGCAGCTGTAAGAGGAGAGGGGGGAGGCGGGGACCGATGGAAAGAAGTCTAGCTGTACCGTTCCCTTTGGCCACTCCTCTGGGTGCTACAGAACATGGTCGCTCTACCTAGCAGTAATCTCTGTTAGTGCTTTGGTTATTCCAGAAATAATACATCATATCCAGATTTTTTCCCACAAAGAATAGATGCACTTTATTCTTTTAACGGCTGCATCATATTCATCATATGGATATAGCATAATTTAAGCTGCCCATTCCTTTATTGATAAATGCCATGCTTTCAAAATTTTTCCTGTTTTCAACAAAGCAACGATGAACACCCAAAGATGCCTTCAGTACTTGTGTTTGTGTCACTCTACAGAGACAGGGTGGACCCCACTGACCAAGGGAGTCACTTTTGTAGCTGAGACCTTTAATACATACATATATTTAGATTTGTAGATCTGTATTTCTAGAGTGGTAGGATCTGCTTAAACGTAGCGCCCAGACTGAACTTTGGATGTGGGTATAAGAGGAGCTTACATTTAACAACACAGCCTCCCGTCCTTTTGCACGGGTGGACAAAGTCACTCTGAAGCAGAGTTTTGTGCAGGGAAGACCCTCTGTGGCTCTTCCTAAGTAAGTTAGTATGCGGTGAGTGGCCATCCACTGCTCTTGGGGAATTGTGTAACAGGACTTTAAAAAGTGGCTTGATGAAGGCTGATTCTTTTAATACCTTTTAATATGTAGAGATCAAAGGGTGCTTAACAGGAGGTAATTCATTCCTTGGAGACCAAAGTGGCTATTGGAAGATAATGTATAAATATCTTTCACCCCTTAAGAGTACCTCATGAATAGTACATTCTGGATGGTTAGAGGTAGCTTTCATTGAGGGAGGGCAGCCTGAGTTTAGACTGTGGAATCTCGCTTGTTACTGGATGGTCTTAGGGGAAATCTGTTTTTGATCTAATTTGTTGCTGTCTGGATCTGGAATTGCCCCAGATCTTACAACAGGACACAATGGGTGTGCTTTGAAAAGACTGCTGAACATTTAGGTCTCACACCAGAGGGCTGTAATCTGGTAGGGTTCCACTGTGATCTGTACCTGGATAGTGATGGAAAGGACCAGTGAAAAGAATGTATCAAGACCAGTTTTCGGAATATGGCAACAAATACAGTAGCTGAAAGTTCAGTCTGCAGGTAGATGGACCAGATCTTCAGATTGCTGTCCAGAAGGCATTTAAGAAATATGTTCAGGTATTCTGGACAATGTCCTTGGAGTTCTTGAGTAAGTGGGGATAAGAAGAGAGGTCCTTTGAGAGGTAGAATGCTTCCAGCTAATCTGAAGTATTGGGGTTCTGGCCCAGTTTAGAAGAAAGAGATGCAACCTCAAGCTGTATTTATTCCTCAAGCTGATCAAATAAACATACTGGTTATGCCAATACAAAGTTCAGTGGACATATTACTTCATGTGGGTAAACTTTCTATTATCACTACAGTCACTTTAGTAGCTATATCTCTCTACTACTTCATATTGAGCTGCGCAAGATGATTTTAAAAAAAAAGCCACTGTTTATAGCCAGGAAGTTTGCCACCATCCTGCATTTGTACAATGGACTAAAACGACGATGACAACAAAAACCCCAAAAATCTAAATTCAGGGATTCCTGGTTATACTCACTAAACATCATTTTTCTTTTATGAATGACAAGAAAATATCTGAGTTGTTGATATCACTACAAATACTACTAAGTCTTACACCTGTAATAGTCATGGTATGTTTACCAATGGGTTTCAGGATTCTTGCTTTCTGGGAAATTATAGACAACTTTGAAGAACAATAATGGATTTTATTTTCCCTGACATAAAACTTCTCATGATATCTCTTGATCAAAGATTTTATGAAATATCCTGTCACAGAACAAAGAGACCCCAAATTTCAAGATACACATTTTCTCTGCAACATTGGTTGCCACTTTCTAGCTTTTTCTAAATTCATTTTCTCTTCATCACTAGAGGGCAGTATTGCTTCAGAAGTCAAAGTTAGTGGGCTGCAAAAGCTCTTTTTACTTTTAATACTCAATGGGTTGTTTATGCTGTTGTAGACCTACTAGATGGGTTATTTTCTTCCAGACTGTTGCCAGAATATAAGGTTTGCTTGTACTAGAGCCATTACTCACACGAGACATGGCTGACACACTGTTAGAGCCAGTGTGGTCTGCTGTCATTGTTCTCATGTGTCTGTCATGTGGGACTTAATTCTTTTCTGTGCATAAAGTATATTCAGATTCTGATGACTTTTCATTTTTTCCACTATTGCCATTCAGGTTCAAGCCACCACACCATTGTCAGTCACCTTAATGAGGTTTATTCTGACTACTTGCATTAGTTAGGATAGGCCAGGTGATTCTGCATAACAAACAGCCCCCAGACCTCACTCGCTTAATCACCGCATAGCTCACACCCGATGTCTCACGTGGAAAAGGGCTTTGGCTCATCACAGTTTGTCAGGGATTCTGGCTGGCTGAAGCTTCCTTTTGGCGGGTTTGCAGTTGCTGCAGCAGAGGGAAGGGCATGTGGGCAATCATGCACTGTTCTGTTCTTAAGATCATCTTTCATTTTTAAAAAGATCTTATTTATTTATTTTTAGAGAGAAAGAGGGGGAGAAAGAGAGGGAGAGAAACATCAATCATGCACTGTTCTTAAACCTTCTGAAATGACACATCGCTTCTGCTCTTCATTGGCCAAAGCAAGTCAGATGGCTATTCCTAAGTAAGTCAGATAGTAGGGAAGTACAATCCTAGCATGGGCCTGGAAGTGGGAATCTAAAATACTTGGTGATCAACAGTAATGAAATCAAACTACTTAAAATTTCCAACTCCCCATCTCTGCCTTAGGACTTTGTACCTTTCTTGCTCTGTTGCATTCCCCCCCACCAGAGCACTTATTATCTTCTAATTTATATAATGTATTACTACTTTCCTACCTCATCTCCCTGGAACATAAACCCCACGAGGGCAGGGTTTTTGTCTGTACTGTGTTGTGCTGCACCGCTCAGAGCAGTGTGCGTCTTACAGCGGGCATCCAATAAACACACAGTGAGTGAGTAAATGAGCCAGGAGTCACATGCCAGTTTGTGTTCACACCAGAGTCCACTAAGCACACTTGGGCTAACGAGATGATACACATTAGAGAAATTACTTTCTATGGTTCTTTAAAACCTTTATACTTTGGAAAGTCTTTGCAAGTAGGATGTCTTCCTGGGAGGATGAATTCTTTTGAAACTGGGTGCTCTTAAAGCATTATAACAATACACGGGTAGATAATAGTGTCTATTATCTTTATAGTCGGATTCACACATACAGTGGTAAACAAATAATCAATTATTCTCAGCATGTGCTGATAGGGTCCCTGCAGAGGGAGATGGGCCCCCACCCAAAGTGAGTCTTGGATGTGAAGACTGATGACGTCTCACATGCACGAGAGGGTATAAAAAGGTTTGTTACTTCCATAATAGAGGTCTCTCAGGAGAGTAGGGAAGATCTCTGAGGTTTGCAGTGGGTTTTAACTGTGATTAGGGCCTGGGCCTGGGCGGGAGCTCCTGCCAGAGCCGGAGGAGGGAGCGCGCAGACTGTCCCACGACTTGTCCAGGTGTGGGGCATAGGGGAAGAAGGAGGGGTGATGCTTAAAAGCTGTTCTTCCTCCTCGGTGGCCGTAGGACTGAAACATCAGCTCTCCTTTGGGACTGGAAGTATATCACTGAATCTCCTGGGTTTGCAGCTAATTCACTCTGCAGTTCTTGAGACTGGCCAGCCTCCACTCCAACACTACCTTCCAGAAATAAGGTGAAACTTGAAAAAGCAATTGTTTTTTAAAATTATTTTTAGAGAGAGGGGAAGGGAGGAAGAAAGAGAAGTAGAGAAACATTGATCAGTTGCAACTCGTGTGCCCCGACCTGGTACGAACCCACAACCCACGTCTGTGTCCTGACTGGGAATCGAACTGGTGACCTTTCGCTTTGGGAAATGACACACAGCCAACAGACCCACAGCATCCAGGGCAAGAAACTATTTTATCTCCTTGCTTTCTTTTCCTGCTTCACCCTGTAAGCTTGGGCATGGGAGGGAAGAATAGTTGAGGAATGGAGAGGTTTGATGGTTACCTTGATTTCAAAGAATCCATGTAAACTTTTTTTTCCTGCTTAAAGGGACAGAATACAGTGTGTGTGTGTGTGTGTGTGTGTTTTCAAATTAAGATAAGTGTCCATTGGAAAAAGTGTTAAGATCTTAAGCGGCCAGATTTCCTCCAATTAAAAGCATGGCTTTCATGAGTATTCTGGAAAAATTATCCTGTAAATTCTCCATCCTGTACTCCTTTGGGCCATCCGATAATCCCCTGCCTGCCCTGGCCCAGCACTCCACCTCCCTTACATGGGTTCAGCCTCTTCGGAATGGCTCACAGTCAGGGGACCTTCTCTCCTGTCTCTACTCCCTTTTATTCCTGTTCCCCTCAGTTCTTTCTTCTTCCTGCCGGGTCACTCTTCCTTCTCCTATCCTGCCATTATTGGGTAGGCCCTGGGGGAGTTTAGATGATGGGGTTGGTAGTTCCCCACAGAGGGCAGCGGGAGGGAGAGGAAAGACGGGGGGAGCAAACTCTTCTTGCTGCACCTGTGCCTGCCCCCTGTCCAGCCACCACTGGTAACTACTAACTGCTGGCTCCAGCGGTGGGAGTGGGGTCCTCTTTCCCGCTCTCAGTCTTTTCTCAGAGTCCCTAATCTGCTCCTCTCCCCTGCTGCTCTTTGTGATAGATTACTTGCTCTCGAAACTAGACTTCTGGGAGGGAATGAGAGAGGAAATAGTAAGGGAACAGCAGGGGCTAACTGGAAGGCATCAACAGTACAAACCATGCTCCAGGATGGATACGGGACTGGTCCCCCAGTCTGGTCTGGTCAGAAGGTGAGATGCCCCAAGTGGCTCTTATACTGTGCTTGCACCTGGGGGCAGTGGAGGGGAGGTAGGTGGGGCCTGGTTTCAACTCCCTGCTTGGCACAGTCCCAGGCTTTTTGCTTTATCAACATGTGCACATTAAAACCCAGTTCTCTAGATCGGTGTCTTTTTAATATATTTAAAATGGCCAAATCGAAGGGACATCATTATAGGTCCTAAGGACATCAGGAAGAATAATAAAGGCATATTGTGATTAACTATCTGCCCACAAATTAAAAAAATAAAGAAGCAGCCCAATTCCCTAGATTGGCCAAAGTATAAATATGCCTACCAATCCAGGTCAGCTGCCCCAACTGCACACTCATGTAATGCTCTGGTTTTCAGGACCCTCTCCATGTCTGGTCTTTGGGAATTTCTATTACTTTCTTGCGCGCTTAGCTGCACATTCAAAAAGATTTTTCTGTTTGTTTCCCGGCATTCCTCTGCGTTAATGGTAGGAGGGGTTTTCAGAATCTTGAGTTCTATTAATAAAACCAGAAATCTTCAGTGTTCTATTTAATCTAACAAGGGTCTTTGTCTCTACCACATCGTCCCGCCTAATTTCCATACACACCACACACTGACACAGACGCACCGTGTGTGAGCACACGTGCGCAATGCACGTGTCCTCCCCCGCCGTCTTCCAGTTTCCGGTCTCTTAACTAGTCTCTAAACTGTGGAAAGTTTAGTCCATTCTTAATTATATGTGATACAGTGTAACTGAGCTTATCAAAAGCTGTAAGTCCTGAACTTAAATCTGTTGCATGCAATAGACTCACTGTTAGTACCTGTGCGTAACTTTATCCTTTATAGGGACTAAGTAAAAAAGTAGAAGTTTGAATGGTCATAAAGGAATATGAAGTCAGAGGGATCATTTTTTTTTACTTTATTTTCCCATTTATTATCAATAGAAACTTTGCAGGAAGCACAATGCTTAACACCTGTGTAGACAGACAAGTCTGTGTGTGAATCCAGCTTTTGCTAGCCTGTGACCTTGAGCAACTTACTTGACCTTTCTATGCTTCAGTTTTCATATTTGAGAAATGAGTATCAAATGTTGTGAGGGTTAAATGAATATATCTATCTTTTGGCATATAGAAAGATCTCACGAATGTGTTAACTATTGCAATTATAATTATTTATTTTTATGCTTGAAAAAACTCAAACCCATTTGAAAAATCTCTGAAGGCTCATTATGCATTAAATGGAACTATACAAAACTGTCAATGACTATAGGTCAAAAATCATCAAATATTGGCAATTTCATGAGGTTAAACTTAATACTTGCTTTAGAGCATGACTCCTACTTTGAAATTGTTGGAGGGAGAAACATCAGACGATGAAACTTTGATAATAGAAACACAGATGCGGGCTCATTGTGTTTCTAGAAGCACAATATTGGGCTGCTTCTTTATTTTTTTAATTTGTGGGCAGATAGGTCATCGGCCTGGTGACAGACAGGAAAGTCCTCAGGCGTTGATTTTGTGCCCAGCTAAATTCTCCGTTGGTTGGGCATTTGACTTTATTGTAATTTGGTTATGCAACTTGAACTTTGCCTAATTTAGATACAGTTTTACCACTAAGCTGCAGAAGAATTATATGTTTTAGTGTATTGAGCTGGCTTATGTCTTTGAAACAAAAAATCCCATTTTGGAAGTGATCGTTAAGAATAGGAGCCAGCCAGCTGGGTAGTGGGCGGGGGCACCTGGCTAGTGACCTCCTAAGGTGGCCTGCCGAGTGATTAGGAGAAAGAAGTGCGAGTGAATTTACATTATGTCTAGGTCTGATCTTCTTGTCTTCCCCACAGCTGATTAGTGACTGTGGGGAAGACAAAGGTCCTGCTGCTGGCCCACGGGGAGCAATACATAATTAGAAGTAACACCCAGTGCCAAACACTGGGCTGATGCTTTAGGGTAGAGGAGTAACTTCCTGATAATTGGACTTGGAATTCAGCCGAACTCCTGTCACTTTCTTCTGTAATTTCACTTGTGATTCACTAACAAGGAAAGTGGCTCAGTGGACAGAAACCCTCCCCACACCCAAGCCTCTCAGATGCCATCTGGCTCCTTTAGAATTCACCCCTCTTTTAGAGATCAGTCCTTAGGTAACCTCTCCAACTCAGTTTTTATGATTAAGGTAAATTAGAAAATCAGTAACAAAGAAGTCGGCTATGGGTCCTAAGCTAGGGGAGAAGCTTGAGATAGATGGTTATACTGAAGCAATATGAACTCTTCAAGACTTGGGCTCCCCTAGCTTCTTGGCTGAATGTTGGCTCGAATGACAGGTGGGTATTATCTGCACCTCCAAACCTATCACAACAGTTAGATGCCAGTGGGTTATATGTTTTTCTTAAATTCTTCCTGAAAAAATTATACAAGTCATTTGTGATAACTTTTGTAGTGAAGATAAAAGAAAAAACAAAACTAGATCACCCATGATCACTCAGAAAATGCCATCAGTAACACGTTGGGCATAAAGAAATCCAAGGGAGTGGAAAGAACGCTCAGCCCAGGGCAGATATGTAGACACATGAGTTTCATCAACAGGAAGGTGCTTCCCTGGGTGACAGGAGGGAAAGGAAGAAAAGTAGTTGCAAATCGAGGCTCCACGGCTAAAACCCGAGATGCTTGGCAGGGCAGGCTCTGCGTTCTTCACGAAGTGTGAGAGGTGGTCATCGGCCGCAGATGAGAGGGAGGAAGGGATTCAGAGTTTTAGGGGGGAGAGGAGGTAGGAAATAATAATGACAAGTGGGAGAGAGGGTTAGTAGAGACAGTTAGGAGGATTTCTGGCATGGTTGAAGGTGAATTCGAGACTGGCCACTCTGAACTGGAGCTGTCACGATTCTGCTGAACTGGGAGCTTTTCTTCAGGAACCACCACTGTTTCAGGTCGAGCCCAGAGGAGGTGGGTGACAGTGACTCTGTGCATGGCTAGGGCTTTGCTGTGAAAGAAGAGGGTCAAGGAAGTGGAGGCATTAGCTTCCGACAACCAATGACTGGCTTTCTGTCTCTGGGGAGTTCCCTTTTTTGGACATTTCATATAAATGGAATATGAGGCTGTTTGTGTTTGGTTTCTTTCATTTGTTTTCAAGATTCATTATGTAGCATGGTATGCCTTTTTATGGCTGAACAGTATATCACATTATCCACTCATTAGTTAATGATATTTATTTTTTAGATATTTTATTTATTTATTTTTAGACGGAGGGGGAGGGAGAAAGACATTAATGTTTGGTTGCTTCTCATACCCCCCCACACTGGGGAACCTGGCCCAGGCATGTGCCCTGACTGGGAATTGAACTGGCAACCCTTTGGTTCACAGGCCAGTGCTTAATCCACTGAGCCATAGCAGCAAGGGCTACAGATTCTGGTTTATGATGGTGCCGATGAAAGTAGGGGCCAAACTCAGATGGGGCAGGCGGTGGAAGTGGTGTTTACAGGGAATTGCAGTTCTTTGACATTCAGCAGGGGGCGCCAGAGCTGGTATCACTCCTGTGAATAGGCGTCACTCCTGCGGGTGAAACACAATCTTCTTTAGAAAGGTTGCCTCTGCCTTTTGACCTTCAGCTTTAAGTCAGTTTTCTTCTTCTTTTTTTCTTTTAGCATTTTATTTGGAAAGACTTTCAATATATTAACAAACAAGATATTTAAAAATAATATATTGAAGAGTTATCTACTTTGGCTAATGTTGCCTTAATCTGTTACCATCCTCAGGATTATTTAGACATCATATTTTTTCATCTGGAAATATTTCAGTGGATGCCCTTAAAAGACAAGGACTCATTATAGGCAACAAATCCCCCCAACACAGGATGGTGGTCTTTTAAAGTGCGGTCTCCCCAACTCATGAATGAGGATGAAGGGAGACCCTGACATAGTGAAAACAGAACCACTGAAATCCAGCTTTGCACCTCCTTAGCTTTGTGAGCTCCGAGACCTGACTGAACCGCTCTGAGCTTCAGTCCCCTCATTCACTACAAGGAGATGATAGTGCCCCTCTTACAGCAGGCAGGGCGGGGCGTAAAGAAAGGGGTGACGTATGTGAAGCGCTAACATCATGCAGGCATGTGGTAAGTACTCAGGAGGTGGTAATACAATAACAGTGAGTTGCTTTTAGCTGACTTTCCTTTGAGTGAAGAAAACACTAATAGACCTAGATCTAGAAGTCAGGAGCAGAAAGGGACCCCAAAGTAGCAAACTGGATTAAGAGAGGAAAAGGTGAGAAGGCATCTGAGAAAAGACTTGGATTACTTCCCATTTTGTGTAGGTGCCATCTGAGTGGACTGAGGATGTTCCATGGACCCCGCCTTTGCTGTTTTGTCCTGGTAACCACATCTATCTTCTTGCTTGCATCCCCCTAGGGCAGTTCCCCATCAGTAGCTGTTATAGGTAGTTCCAGTAGGCTGTGATCCTTCCATGGTCTTTTGAAAGTTATTTTCAGAGACTGCTTCCTCCGAAGATTAAGGTGGATTTTGACTTAAATCCCTTAGACCTGGGGTGTGTATATGCTTCATATGAACACGTTCGTGACTTCTCTTTTACATGGATCTTTAGCTCCATTTCCAAATGAAGCAGGAAAATTGGGCCTTTAGAACTGGGATCCTGGTGTTATTCAGCAATATAAACTCTTCTTTTCTGCATGAGAAGCTGATCAGAATTTCAGTGCCCCTCTGTCTCACCCTGCTTGTTAAAGAAGGCAAAACAGAAATGTAGAATAAATGATTCAACTCACCTCATTTATGAGGACAATTGGAATGAAATCTTCCAGTCTTTAGATTCACTGAATTGGCACAAAGATCTGTTTCTGTCTCTTTTTTCCTTCGACGGTGGGATATGGAGAGCTGTGCCAGCAGGGATATTTCTCATCCTTTTCTTCCATCTCCCCTTGGCATCTGGACAAAAATTCCTTGTACATATACAACCATTTAGCTCTGGCAGTGCTTTTATTGGCTGCATGTTTACTCTGGAATTTAGTTTGCAAACCAGATACCAATGGTATGCATAGGATTATCCAGATTGATTGATGGATTGATCCATTCAGTTAACAAACATTTATCAATTATCTATGTGCCAGGTATTAAACTGCTATGAAAGCATCACCTTAATTTGAAGTAAAATTGAGTGGATGGCAGTAGATTTTTGTTTTGTGTGCTTGAATTATCTAGGAGATTATGTGGATTCAACAGGGCAGACCTGTCTGAACTTGAACTAGCTGGATAATGGTATCTATATCCATGTAGGCCTAATTATTGCTACCTGTTGGCTGCTTTCCAACATATGGATATCAAGATGCCTTCCTGGGAGGGACCATAGTAAACAAACAAGGTACTGTTACTGTTAAGGGTTCTTGAGAAGTGGTTTCACATGTGGATACCAGGACTCTCAGGTACCACAGACGGCAGGATGTCACCATAGACTGAGTGTGTAAATTGGGCAAGGGATGAATCACAAAGATTTCAGCACTGGAATTTATTTTCTACCTTTCTTAAATGTAGCTCCAAAGTTTCCTTTTCATCAACTGTGGGTTCTGTTTCAATATAAAATTCTCATAATCCTGCAGTGCCATCAAGGCTCTGCATTGTGAGAAGATTTTGGAGTCAGGCTTTCTTCAGTGATTCATGTGAGAAAGGCTTCCATAGTGATGTTCTTTGAAATAGTGTGGTAGGGATTTCTAGTACTAAGTGATCTCTAGTTTTCTTCCCCCTTCTGGACACATGGGAGGGATGCTCTTCTTTGACCCTTGCATATGACTAGTTCTGGCCAATGGGATGTAGGTGTCAGACACTCCCATGCTAAGAGTATGTGTCTAGAAGCAGACTAGCTGGGTTGTGATGTCATGTAAATCTTCAACGTTATTCTACAATGTCCAGTTTTGCACTCCATAATGATTGCAGTAATTTATACTTTGACCAAGGTGATAAGAAAGGGCCCATATCTCCATATTATTACCAATTTATAAATAATTTATAAAATTTTACAGTCTAATGGTTATAAAATGATCTATCTTTGGGTAGAAATTTTTCTTTCCATGATTGCCAGTGAAATGACAATCCTTCATAGATCTACTGGCCATGTGGGGTTCATTTTCTGTGAACTGTTTGTTCCTTTCTGCAGGGATCATGATTTATTTATTACCACTTGAAGTATTCTCTCTACATCTCGGTAACTGTTCCCATTCACTATCCTGCTTTCACAAGAGTGATACGCAGAAACCCGCAGGCTTTCTTGCACCTAGGGGATAACATATTACCTAGATTCTTTCAATCAGATGGGCCCGTATTAGACATAAAGTAGAAGTCAGCGACGTAAGTGGCATCCTTAGGGTAACAGTAGCTGCTACAGCAGATAAATCTCATTCTTAGCCCTGAAACACAACACACATTCACTTCTCACTCATATGGAAGTCTGGCGTGGGAGTTCTTGGTGGAGTAGCCTTCTGTGTGGTCTCTCAGGGACTTAGGAAGCAGAAGGGACGAGGGCCATCTACAGGAGGGTTTTACAGGCTCTTCCTGGAAGTATGCACTTCTGTCTGCATTCTACTGTCTAGGACTCAGGCACATGCCACACCTAGCTGTAACAGAAATACAATCTGGTCATAGTTTTGGTAAGTGCATAGTAGTCCTGCTGGAATTGATTTTTTTTGGCTAGCATGGTGACAGTTGACTGGTTCTTTGGGGAAAGTGATGGTGGAGCTTTTTAACGTTCAGCCTGGACAGGCATAAGGACAAAGCAGCACGGCAAAGGCAGTTCATCGGAACCCCACACAGGTAGGTGGGCATTGCTCCTGCCCGGGTAGTTTCAGTGTGGTTGCCCCTGGCGTTCCATGCCTCCCCGTGATTCTGTTGGCTATTTAATATCCTTCAGCAAGTTCCTTTTCTACATGGACTAGTCTGAGTGGATTTCATGGGCTGTAGCTAAGAGTTCTGATGTTTTAACTCCCTTCGATTATTCGTATTTACCCTTGAGACTGGGCCTCAGAGAGTGTCTTTATGAAGTAAGCCGTGGTGTTTATTCCTCTTTGCGTAACAGCCTGTTAGCCCTTCTCGTGTTAAAACAAACCAATACCCACATGCATATAAAAACATGTCTACAGAGGACTGACTCTGCCAGTTTGAGGCCCAAAGGCACCTCTTCCTAAACCAAATCAGAACAGGAAAATATCCATAATTTATAAGCAGTTAAGGGAGGACAGTCTAATCTCTCTTTCTAATCTCATCTAACATAAGTTTATTTGGAATCTCGCTACTGTCATTTGTGTCAAGAATGCAATCCTATCTCTGGGAGGGGTGCTGCTGCCTCTGCTTCCTTCCCTGTTCGGGGTCCTTCAGGCCCCCAGTGAAGCTGTGGCAGATAGCCAGCCAGGAATCTAGCTGTGCGATCTTGGGAAACAAGCAGGTAGAGAATCAAGACTGACTAAGAGATCTGCTCAGTCCTATATATATCCCTGGGTTAAGGGAGAGGTGAGAGTTCAACATTTTAAGGTGAAGTACAAATCCCTTAATAATTGAGGCTCTTCAAAACCAATTTATCTCTTTTTGGTTCATCCTGGGCTTAAATCATATCCAAGATTGGCCAGTTTCATAATGCCACTGGCTAATTCTTGCAGCTTAGGCTCTCTGCCAGTCACCACTTTTGGGATTTGATTTCACTAGCAGATTTCCAATGATTCTGATTCTCATTCTTGGTTGCTTTCAGTATTTCCCACCAGATGGCTCTCGTCTCTCGATGTAAACCGCTGCCCGCAGGCTCCTTTTGAGCTGGGCTGGCCTTTGTGGGTTGTCCCCCTCTGCCCACTCAACTTCTTCAAATCTTTAAACGAACCCCTTTGTGAGTTTGACAGCATCTTCTTTCTGTCCTTTCTGGAAACAGACCAAGACTCAAGTCATAACCCCCAAATTGATTATTATTATTTTTTTGATGATAACACGTTATTCTCTACCATAATCTCTCTGGCGGGTTGTGGCCAGGCCTGGTGCCCCACACCTGAAGCTGGCCCACTGGTGCTGCTACAGACAGGGTGTAGATGTAACACCTGTGCGGCAGGCAGGAGCTGACTCGTACGGGTTAGGAACTCCTGTGAAAGTCCATGAACTCAGATTTTGGGCTGTTCTGTCTTGGAAGATTCACTATTTTACCTGACCCCACGAAACAAGTCTATTCTGACGGCTTTACCATGAGGAACTGGGAAGGCAAAAAGGAGTAACAACTTACCCGTATCTCTCGTCTCGTGTGTATCTTTTCACCGCTCGTCAGCTCTGTGGGTAGCAGACAGGAGTGGAAGCAAACTTCAGCTAAGTCCAAATCATCGCTCTGAACATCGCTGGATTCAGATCAGTTTGGTGATGTGATCCAGTTCAGTCCCTAATCAACTTCACTTCTTTAAAACAATCCTGACATTATAGATATAGCTATCTGTATGTGTGTAATAAGAGACTAAAAAATTAACTTGAGTTTTCTTCTGTTGTGGACTCAATTTGAAAGAAGGAAAGGCACTCTCCCATTTTCCGCCCTTGAGTTATGCTGTTTTTGAAGATCTAGGTCCATTAGAAGTGGGGATTGTTGGCGGAAAAACCCTGGACAGTATAAGAGAAAGAGGAGGTTGGAGACCTGGCAAGCTGAGTTATTCATCGAACAGATACTTGTCGCTGACATGTGCCTGGCACTTTTCTAGGCATTGGTTATATATTAGCAAATAAGGTTGGAGAGGGTTCTGCTCACATGGGATTTACGTTCTTCTGGAGAACATAGAAAACCAACACAGTCCTCAAATCCATTGGTTCAGGGTGGTGATCAGAACTATGAAGAAGATACGACAGGGCTGTGAGACAGTGCCATGTAGAGGGTTGTGAGTGTCATGAACAGTGGTCCCCAAGGGACGCTCCATCATGGTGGCACTTGGCACAGCCGACGGAATAACACTGCTTGTCATTGAACACAAAGAGCACACATGTTGGGGTGATAATCGGGATCCCACTTTTTTGATCACATAAGCTCCATGGATTCTCATGCTCTTGTGAAGGGGAAAGTATCCTCCGAAATGACAGACACTAGGCTTTTTATCACCTTTGGAAAGTTGGGTCTTACTGGATTTAATTTAACTAAAACAATTAAGAAAATGGGCATTCTCATGACATTTCTTTCCACTGTCATGAAGCTGCATAAGTGCCTTCAGGTCAGTCAGGCACGTGACCTCAGACACAAAGGGTTCCAGTGATTCAAAATTTAATATTCAGCATCCATTTCAACAACCCCCCAAACTTTTTTCTTTCTAACCTAAGTGACTGACGTGAATGTGGGAAGACCGTGTGAAAATGGGCATCAACAGGCTTTTCCAGGCTAGGACCAACAAGTGGCTAGATCTGGAGGCCTGATTTCCAGAGGGACCCGGAACCCTCCTTTTGGCTGTTGTCATTGCTCAGGGTGATGTTCCTCCCTGATGCCTCTGCGGTCTGGGCCTCTCCGGGTACCTCCTGCTCCTGCGGCCTGGCAGAACTACAGGCGGTGAGCTGTAGGCAGAGGCTTCGGTGGCTCATAAAACGCAGGCCCCCTAGTTCATGTGCGGTGAGTGGCAGATCCTGGATGATGATGCCTCAGGGGCCGGATCCCGCACCAGGAAGCAAGCTCCTGGGAGGCGCTGGCTTGGAAAAGGCTACCAAGTGCCAGGAAACCTGCAAGGAAAGTGACGTGGCATCTGCTGTGAGCACACGGTGCATCTGCCAGAGTCTGTGTTCGCCACCTGCTTCTGGCGCTGCACCGACTGGGGCGGGGGTGGGCGCCCCAGGAAGCGAATGTGGGGGAGCTTGCGAGGCGGCCATGTCGCCAAGGAGCCTGTCCGCTGCTGGGCCGTGTTCTCTCTCTTTCTCACAAACATCTTGGCTTCGACGAAATTTATCAAAATAGTCAAGTTTGTGCGGGCTCCTTGACGGTATGCCAGGGTGTTGAGTGGGCAGGTGTGGTTAGCTGCTGGAGCTAGTTGCTAAGGTTTGAACCCAAACCAGGAAAAGGGTGGGAGTGGAGCCGGGCAGGGTGGGAGGGAGAGAGCAGCTGCAGGGGGAGGTGGTGAATCAGCCGGAAGAGCCGCCCCTTCTCCTTCGGTCTTGCCCACACCTCTGGCAGGGGACCCGGGAGGCCAGCCCAGCCTCCCAGGCCTGCCCCTGCCAGCGCTCCATTGCCCAGGCCTCCTCCGGGTTTCTTTGGGCTGCTGAGATCTTCTGCGAGTTCTGCCAGACCTTGGAGGTATAGAGGGATGGACCCTGAACCCCCTCTTTTGAGTGAACTCCTCCTTCCTTACAACCTGTATGAAGGAAACCTTGAACTGAAGCCTGACCTGCTCCCCTGCTTGGGTGGCTGCCTTCCCCTTGTCCATTAGCTCTGGGCTCTTTGTAGGGAGACAGTGACCCCCTGAGCAGGTGTTTCCTACTTGAGGTCCTCTGTCTTCTTGGGAAGTCATTCTCAGCCACTGGGAGGCATTTGGCCCCACTCCAGCTGGTGAACACATTTTACTGGGCCCACAGCAGGCTAAAAATACTATTATCACAAGGCTGTGGAGTGGATTCCTGGACGATTTCAAAGCACGTAGGTGCCATTACAAGAGAAATCCACTCTCGTTTCTGCAGCCCTCTTTCCAAGAGAGGGAGAATTGGAGGGACCAAGTTTTGGCTGTAGGGGGCCCAGAGGGCTCTTCCTATCTGTCTTCCCGGAGAGGCAGCCTCAGCTCTGCGACCTTGTATCTCTGTGCCTCTGTTTCTTCACTCCTAAAATGAAGAGGTTTGTAAAAGGTGAAACCACGCCCACAGTCCCTCCTATCGTTGATCTGCGCTGCTCTTCCTTGGCAGCTGGGATTGGCCAGAGCCTGCAGGTAACTGTCTGGGACTGTGAAGAGGTCCCCGTGTCTGGGAGTTTGCAGTGGTGAGTGTGGGGACAGCAGGCTTGGCCTCGGGAGTGAGCTTATTTGACTCCAGGGCTAATAACCCTGGAGGCGGAGCTTATCGGTGGACAAGAAACCAGTTCTGGCTTGTGTGTCTCAGTGGATTGAGCGCTGGCCTGTGGACTGAAAGGTTGCCGGTTTGATTTCCAGTCAGGGCACATGCCTGGGTTGCAGGCCAGGTCCCCAGTTGGGGCCATGAGAGAGGCAACCAATTGCTGTTTCTCTCATATATCATGTTTCTCTCCCTTTCTTTCTCCCTCCTTTCCCCTCTCCCTCTAAAAAAAAAAAAAAAAAAAAAAAAGACAAGAAACCAGAAGTATCCTTTACCTCTTGAGCCAACTGAAATTTTCATATTAATTTTCCTAAAGCAACTCATATTTTATTCTCTTTTCAGATGTATTTCAATGAAAGAACAATAATTTGGATAATTTTGAGTAATTTTTTCTTTATTATAGTAAGCACTTAATGAGAACCTGTTTTGAGTGAAAGCACACACAGAAAACAAATTATTATTATTTTTTAACTGAATGTTTTTCCTTTAAGTGATGCTGACCTAGGGAAGTCACGATGGTGGAGGTGGAGGGGTGGGGAGTGGGTGTGGGGGGTTGAGGGCGGTTCGAGGACACTGAGGCTTTCAGGTTCTAAGGTCTCAACAAGTTCCAAATATTCAAGTTTTTACAATACCAACTAAAGTAGCTGTCCAAAATACCCAATTTGACCAACAGCAACAAAATTTAGTAATTCTGCAAAAGAAAAGGTAAATATATTTTTTTGCCCGATGTTCCCAAAGCTACACAATGGAGTTTTGTTTGTTTCTTTCGATTTGTTAAGTCAAAGAATATGTTTGAGATTTTCCAGGCAGTTTTTCAGTGTGTGATTGTCCTGTTTGAAATAGAGTGATTGCTTTGCTAAGAGTGGTGGCTGGTACAGTGATGGAACTGGCTAGGTACAGAAAACACATAGTTGTAACGGGTTTCAGTTGTAATTGGTCCTTGTGACGAAACCCCAAGTAATCAACGAAAACCCTACGTAATCTGTGATACCTGTCATGCTCTTTCTCTGGGCTATGTCCCTGGCCTCCTAGCACCAAAATCATCTACGATGTGTGCTGTAGGAGCCATACAGTTCCGCAGGACCACATATTTCATTGACTTATGACTACCTTCAGAAAGCCTGGGTGTGGAGAGGACTCCATCTGTGGCTCCGCATGAGCTCCGGGGAGCCCCCACTGCGGCCAGAGCCCGCGCTGCACTGCTGTGGCCGCGCTGGCGAAGGCCCAAGGAGACGGGAGGTGTGGGACTCCTTTGGGTTTTCTCTTCCACCTCCGACTTTTCTTTTAAACCTCTCGTTCTCATTAGATGTTTGTTGAAACCATGAAAATTGTATGAGACTATTTTATGATATACATCAATATATCTATATATTATACGTAATATATAGATTTCCCATTTTCTTATTTAAGTAGAAACAGTAATATGATATATAGAGATGTTATATCTCCATATAATATTAATTATGTTATTAATAATATGTTATACAGCAACAGTTAATCAAATGTTAATTATAACATCAATAATTACATAATATAATAATTAATTATATAATTAGAGGACTATAATCAATTGTATATTAATTATAATATCAATCATTATGTAATTATTAGTCATGTAGATTCTATAAGTATATAATTATATAATATCTCTGTTATATATGTAAATCTGTTTATAGATCTGTTTCTTTCTCTCTCTCCAAGGAGTTTTAAGTTTTTCACTACCAGGGCCAGGGGGCGGAGATATTATTCTTACTGCTATAAATAGGTCAGTGTGTTAGAGAAACGAGAACACTTCCTTGAAGATTACAGCAGGCTGATGGCAGAAACAACAGCAAGACCTCGTGTGGGGTCCCCCGTTTTCTGAGCCAGGGCCGCTCCCTTGTGTCCTGCCAGGGCAGCCTCAGCTGAGCTGGGCTCTTCAGTTCTCAGGTGACGTCCTTCGTTGCTGGGACTCAGGGAGGAGGCCTGGCATGGAGCCCGGTGGGGGCAGCTTCTGGGACGTCAGGATGCCTAAGGTAGAGCTGAAAATGAACTGGGGGTGTCAGCAAACCGAGGCACTTGGACAGGTTTTATGGGGACAAAGGAGGAAATGATGTTTGCCTTTGACACCTGCTTATGTTCCCTTCTGCATCTCCATCCGCCCCTCTCCGGGAAGCCTAAGACCTATCTTCCCAGGTTCCCAGCCCCTCCTGCTGTCCTCTAGCTGTTTCCCCACCCCGTCTGTCACCGCTCTCCTGCTGCTATGGTAGTGGTCATCCGAGAGATGTATTTCTTCCAAAAGGTCAGTTCTTGGTCTACAGTAGCCATTACACCGAAAATACACGTTGGCCCAAACCTCTATCAGTCTGGGCTCTGATGTTTCTAACATCAGTGCATATGCTGCTCTGCGCTTATTTCCTGTTCTCCCTTCCCTATTTGTCTGGATGATGGTAAGGTCAAGGAGAGGAGGGTGCTAACTGCTAATTTTCTCCCAATATCTCTTCTCCCCCTTTTCTGTGGTAATAGAATCCCTGACTTTTAGCTCAGCACATTACTGCTGAGAGTATTCACATCTGGGTATGGTTTTGTGACTAAATTCTTGCCAAAGGGCTATGAGTGGAAATACCGTGCAGCAGATTTTGAGAACCTTTCTTCATCTTGCTGCCTGGAAGGAAGATGCTGCCGTCTTGGACCGTGAGGTCAAGACTGTACCTGGTGGAGCAACAAGACAGAAGGAGCCTGGCTTCAGGTCACTGTGGAGCAACCTATGAACTTGGGTTGCTTGCTTGGGTTTGTTGAAGCCACTATTAACTTTTTAAAAATTCTTTATTTCTTTGTTGATCACTTCGTACTAACTTCCAAGTAAGAGTGTGAGATATAATGGCAGCCATGTAGATTGCTCCTAACCTGGGTCAGTTACACCAGACCCTCGGAAATGATCTTTCACCGTTTCCCAGACGGCGGTTTCTTCTGAGCTGATGCTGATGGGTAGAACACAGGAGAGGGTGTGGGTACATAGTTATAGGACTTAAACCTTGGTTGACCGGTGGGAGGAGCAAAAGTCAGCAGCCCCCCAAAATACAACTTCTTTGAATTTACAGATCAGCATCTACATGTTTATTCTTTGCCTAAAGCACAAATTCCCACAAATGCCTCTTTTGATGTTTCCCCTCAAAGATGGAGCCAACTAGTCTGCATGTAGCCTAGACTTGCATTACTGTTTTCTTCTTTGTAATGTGTTTTTTTCTTACCACAAAGCCACTGCCAAAAGAAAAGGGGTGTACCACCAGGTCAATTAGCACTGGGCATACGCAGCTCGGCCTGACTTGGATATTCTTCTGATTTGTGAAGTCACAGATGCAAAGCAGTCCACAGTTCTGTCCTTTCACCCTTTCCCATCTTCTGCCTGGCTGTTATGTTCAGTTTCTTTTAAATTTATTAATTTAACCCAATTTATTTCTACTGGCCACCTTGATATCTTTTTTTCTGCCCAGAAAAGATTCCCATTGAAAGCCCCCTCTGATTAACACTCATGTTTGAGGTTGGGGTCACCTGCTCCCGCCTCCCCCCTTATCCTGTTGCTCTCCACTTTCCAGGTAAGCCATTTAAAATGAGCTTTAGGACCCTAGTGAGCTCTCAGAGGTTAATGAAAGGCAATGAAATCAGCTTTGAAAGGATCCAGGACCTTGTGTAAGGCTGGAGTATGCTTGGAAACATGCCCTGTCTGTGGCTTCTTCCTGTTAAAGGTTTGGATGACAGAAGGAGAAAACAGGTCAGGGAGAGGAGGCCTCTCCTCGATTGGAAAGTACGAGAAACAGCCTAGAACATTGAATACTGGTTCTGAAGTGTGACTATGAAATTTATCCCAGCAAAAGAAAAGGAAGCTCTATTTTCCCCTGAAGTATAACTCGTGTGGAATTTTACACCGTGGAGTTGAAGGGAATGCCAGCTCAGAAACTCAGCCCACTCTGCAGCGGAGGTTGCGTGCTGCATTTGTCACGACTAACATTTCTGTTGGCAGGTGGAATGCCTCTTCTCACATGCTGCACTATTCAAATTTCCCCGGGGGTTCATTTCTTACTATTATATATGTGTTCATCTTTGTGAAGGCTTTTCATTTACTTTGATTGTGAATAATCATCTTCCCCTTATCTTTTTACCCTTAAATTGATTTGCATACAAATTCAGCCAGAAAACATCTATGAGAACGTTAATATTATTGCCAAGATTGATTTCTTTCTCTCTGAACCATAGCCTGGCCTGTTTCAAGGACACACCTTACCTTTCTTTGTCCTGCCTTTGAATGATAGGGCCGTTTCTGAAACTTTCCCTGGGCTGGGTCTCTACCCCCGAATCTTTTACCCAGAGATATTTGGAACATGGTGGTATCAGTTATAGATTGTGTGGGTGTGAGCATGACTTGTGATTTCAGGTCTGTCCTAGGACCATTCCAGTGGCTTACACCAAACCTTTAGGGACAGGCCAACACCTGCCTGGAAATCTTATTGTTGTCAGAAATCTTGAACAGCTGTTGCTAATGGTCTCTAAAAGACCAGTGTTAAGCTGCTTTTTGGACAATCACCTTATTTTGTCTACTGCTTCCCTGCTTTTGAAAACTCTGGAAAATGCAGAAACCACAGGAGCTTTCCCTGAGCCAAAGGTAAGACTGAGCATGAATCTGCTGGACCTTAGTGTTCTTAGCCCTTTAAGGTCAGGTGACATGAAAAATTCTCAACCACAGAAACTTTACAGCAACATAGAAACAAACAGTAACAATTTCATCAACACGGGGCTCTTCAAATTTACCTCTGATCTGTATACATATTCCAGTGATTAAAGTGTTGTTAAGAAGTGTGATATACAATTTTACATTCTAATATTTTTCTTAAGATTCCTATTCCAATTTATTTGTATCAACATTACACTTACCATTGACATTCATATAATTCACATGACATGATTTTATCAATAGGTCATGCTTTTAGTAATTATTATTGTGTGTTTGTTGTGTTTTATTTTCAATTAATAGGGTTCTTGGGCTTTAAGAACAAAAGTCTAGAAATGACCAGTAAGCCTCAAGCTATAAGTAGAGAGTTAGCATGGCTTAGTCTTGCCTGGGGAAGGAGCTTACAGACTTGAAAATTGTATTCCAAGCTAGCAGTAGTTAAACATTTCATTTATTTATTTATTTATTTATTTATTTATTTATTTATTTATTTTTAAAGACTTTATTTATTTATTTTTAGAGAGAGGGGAAGGGAAGGAGAAAGAGAGGGAGAGAAACATCAATGTGTGGTTGCCTCTTGCATGCCTCCCACTGGGGACCTGGTCTGCAACCCAGGCGTGTGCCCTGACTGGGAATTGAACCTGTAACCTTTTGATTTGCAGGCCCACACTCAGTCCACTGAGCTACACCAGCCAGGGCTTTAAACATTTTTTTAAAAAAGCAACAAAACAAAAAACAGACTATCAGTCATTCTGCACCTTAAAATAACTGTTTCCATTATTTTGTATTCCAGTCTAGTATTGGTACATATCCATCCAATATACACATTTTATAACTTTAATTATACTGTACATGCAGTTTGTAATCTCTTTTCATTTTACATTGTACCACATACAGAGGTTCTAAAATCATTACCTTAAGTAGTGAGGGTTTTAACAGTGAAAAGCTATGCAGATAAAGTTGTGGTCTACATTCCTGTCTACATAATTTTTAAAACTTTAGTTGCATTACTTCCTGCCATCAAGACCCAAAGATAATGGATTTCACGATACACATACTATCACGTTGCTTTCCAGTATGCAGTGATGCAGGCAAAGCAGGACGTGTCAGTTTTCCTGCATTTTGACAGTGCTGGACGTTGCCGTCAAAACTGGTTAGCACGTAGATGTAGATGCTCGGTGTTCAAACAAGGAAACCGCCGCTGTTGGATAGAGAATTAAATGTCCCAAGATTCCCTAGAAATCAAAAAACCTTTTATTCACTCTGAATGACTTGTCAAAAGAACAGGTAGCTTTTCTTTGTGTGATCTAGGTGGTAACGGTAATGCAATAAAAAATTAAAATGCTGTCAGGTGAGTATCCACTGTGTAGTAATGGGTATCTTCATGTTTATACTCGGCTTGCAGGGTTGTGGGGAGTTAAAGCCTCCGGCCGCACACTAGAGGGTGCTCGTGGCTACCGAATAGCTCTACCCCATCTCCCCATTCATTTTTCTTAGCATTGTCTCAGGGAAACTGGCCCCGCCACCAACGCACGTGGCCTAATAATTGCTGCTTCATTTGCCCTCTGGCATGAGAATCTCAGATATCCGACTTGCAAAGGGATGTTTACCCTTGGGAGGCTTGTGTGCCTTTTACTTTTCTTCGGGTAAAGCTCTACTTGGATGTTTTCAAGAGCAAAGATTTCAAGAGTTTTCAGTGGAGGATACTCTGATGTTCAGACAAAACCCCCCGGCGCAGTTCATGTAAATAAAACCTCTGCGGAGGGATCCGCGGTGCAAAAGCAAACAGCAGGAATTGCTCAAGTGCAGGAGCTTTGGGAGATTTTAGTTGTCACAGCAGTTTGGGATGGGGACTGGAAGGGACCGAAGGAAGGCCAAAAAGGCAATGGAGGAATAGACACACGGGCTCCCCCGGGAGGGGCGGGACACCAGGAAAAAGGGAATACCCTCGAGCCGCTGGGGCCAGGTTGGTCATCCTCCAAGAAGAGATGAAGCTGCGGCCCTTCATTATTTGGCTTCTCTTAAAAATAAGCAAAACAACAGTTTGTCCTGAATTTTGGTAGCCTCTTTCTCGAGAAGCTCAGAAGACAGGGTGTCATTAGCCCCGAGGGAGGCTCTGTGAGGATAAGTCCCCGGTACCACCCGGTCTGCTGAGCAGAAATCCAGTCCCCGAAAGGGGCGGGCCGCGAGGCTGGGAGAAGCAGGTCCATCTTTCCCTCTTAGGGAGTACCTGACCGTGACTGAGTGCGGTCTTCGGGGGCCGTCGTCAGTGGGCTGGGGAGAGGCTCCGTGGCACCCCTTTCCCGTGAACTCACCTCTTCTCCAGAGCCTTCCTCTTCCAACGTTCCGTCTCAGTTTCTCTTGGGGTTGTCTCCAAACAAATGCAGGTTTCTCTTACGTTAAAAACAAACAAAACCTCTCAAATCACTCTTCCCTCCACCTGCCATAGCCTGGAGCAAACTTCCTCCCTGTCTTTCCAGCATCAAGAAAGATGGGTATGTATAACGGTAAGAGATTTGAAATAACCCTGACTACCTGTTTACATACATCCTGGTTTAGGCAAAAGTTGGACTATTACTCAAAAACTGAAAACAGCATTTGACAACTCATTACATAAGAAAATTCTCCAGATGTAATTTAAATAAAACAATCAAGAATAAACCCACATATAAACTATGTATGACTCCAGTTTAAAAATATAAATCTCCCTAATGTATGCACAGCAACATGTCCAGAGGGAACTAGCCCAGGATGTTAATAGTGTTTATCTCTGGTGTGGGAATGTGGAAATTTAAACTTTCTTCTTTATATTTTTAGAAACTTTTTTTTAAACAATACATTGGCATTCATTTTTTACAACCAGAAAAGAGTATATTGTTACTTAGCTTGCTGTTTCCACTTCCTCTGACCACCTCTTTAACCCTTGCAACCCACCTTCCATCCCCAGATCTCTCCCCAAGTTGTTCTTCCCAGGGTCACTAAGGTCACTTGTTTATTTGATGTAGTTTTTTTTTTTTTTTAACTCCAACCTCATGGACTCACTTCTACTTTCTTTATCACCCAGACATTTTCAGCTGGGTGCCTACCAGGACCTCAATATCAAAACATCCAAAATGAGATACATATTCTTTATTTATTTGCCTCGTTCCCTCCAATTCTCCTCCCCCAACCTAAATCTCTGTCTCACTTTAAAATTCCACATGTTGACGACACTGCTTTGCTTCCATTGGCCTGGACTCAGAGAAGCAGGTCCGTCTGACTCCACCCTCTTCCTGGTTCTCTTCCCCCATCTCCTCACTCGCGGAGTTCTCAAAGTTCTGCTCTGCGATGTCTCTTTCGTTCTTCAAATCCACCCCCTCCCCTCTTTAGGGCTCTCACTGTGTCTTCTAGTTCCGGTGCTCCCTGTCTGACACCTGGGCCCCTTCGACAGTGTCCTCACAGTTTGCTTTGTCTTAAGCTTCTGCTTTTCACCAGCCGGGCGGTCCACTGGCAGGGGACCTCAGCCCAGCTCTGGGCAGGTCTCTGTTCTGCACGAAACTGTCCATGAGCTCCTCTTGGGCTTTCAAACCCCGGACAGATGTTCTTAGGCCTAACTGTTCCTTTCAGTTTTGTTTCCTACTTTCAATTCTAAACCCTGTGCGTCAGTCAGCCAGGCTACATACCTTTACCCAAACCCACCCCACCAAAATCTCCCTTTCTGATGCCAGTCAGAGAACCACGGATCCGGGAGGGACCAGGCTTAACTCGTCTAACTCCTTCCTTCCATCCTTCTTTCTTGTCCAGTCTCTTTTGGAAAAGACTCCTGCTTGTTCATGACTCTTTCAGATTCGGCACCCAGTTCTGCTTTCAGTTTTCTGGGTGGAACAGACCCTTGGCTGGGAAGGGGATTGGAAATGAAGAGTTGATGCTGGAAAGTGAGGCTATATGCAGCCACTTCTTTGCATATGGTGCTGAAGAGATTCCTTTGGAAGAGGGCACGTAACTCCGATTCCCACTATGGTCCAAAGATGTAGGAACATGTGTGAAAGATGGAGGTGGCCCAGACAAGGAGAATGGGAACCCCTAGAGGAACTTACTGTAAAGACAAGAAGACATGAACTGCTGGCAACTCTCCCCATCAGGTCTAGAGGTTAGAAGGGGTTAGAATTAGGGGTAGATGGATAAGAAGCCCCTTCTGACCTAGCCAGGCTAGGATGGGTGAATGGAGAGAGCTGTGTTGGAAATTTTTTTTGCAGTTAGTACTGAAGCTATTAGTTATAGAGTCTGGCTTCTTAGGCTAAGTATAGTCTCCATTCTCCTGCCAAGAAATGAGAAGAAATATGGAGTGAATTGTGGAAAATGGTAAATCCTCCTGGAGACTGTTGGAAATATCTAGGGAAAGGAATCCTAGGAATAGGTTGGACTTCTTGTGAGGCAAACACATAGAGATGAGGAACATCAGGATCTGGAGTGATATTTGTAAAGTGGTCCCCACTGCACGTAAAGGCTGGTGAGGCAAGTTCCACAGGTGTGGCCTTCCCCCGTTAGAGTGTAAGTAAGCTCTGTGAACTCAGGGCTATGCCTGTCTTTGAACTGTAGTAAACCCAGTGCCTGACTCTTAATGGACACTTCGTTAAAATTTGATAAATGAATGAATACATAAAAGTTTGATCTACATAACAATAGAAAGTGTGATCACTTTTATTTTAGAGTCTGTATTTCTATCAATGCACCCCAAGAGCACATTGATGTGTGTGGGTGCCGTGTTACACTTGTGGCTGACCCCGATCTTCCTGTGGACTGGTGGTCCTCAAATTGGGGTGTGCTTCTGAATGATGTGTGACATTTAAAAAGCACTCAGATATCTGGTCCTAGGGAATCAGAATCTCCTGAGCTGGGGATATCGCGTAGGCTTGTCTATTCCTTTGGGTTTCTTTGGGTAAACCTCTGCTGAGGCCTGAAGCACCTACGTAGTTTTCAGAAGCATTATGGCTACATCATGTTTCCTTCCTATGTTTTTGTAGTTAAACTTGTAGACTCCTGATACATTTTATCTTTTCAGTTTTGGCTCATCGCTCTTGCTCATCAACATCTTTTTCATCTTCCCGTCATTCACTGTATCAGCTATTTCCCCCAGGTTTGTGTCACATGCAAATTAGATAAACTCGATTTCTTTTTCTTCATGTGAGTCATGGAAAAAAATGTTGAACATGAAAGCATAAGTGTTGAAATGGATTAATCAATTAATACCCAGAAATAAAATAAGATAAAAAAATTTTAAATGACATTATTTTTCCCTTCATAAATGCACTTCAGAGGGAAAGAACATGGGGACACAGTGAGGACATTTGAATTCTATATCCAACTCTGCAATAATATCTCTGTGACCTTGGGCACGTCACTTACTCTTTCTGGGTTTGCCTGTCTCTGTGAGGAAAACCTCAGGGAGGAGAGATTAGTGCTCTGAGCTGAGCCCAATCCTCTCTTTCTGGGTCTTGTCTCTGGCCCCGCCCCAGTTCCATCTATTCCTTCTTGACCTCAGCCTGGCGTGGCCCCCGCTGTCACCATGCCTGGCCTCGAAAGCATTATTTCCCTGCTAACAAGCCAAGCGTAGACAGATCCCCTGTTCCAGTAGACCAGCCTGGAAAAGGTAGAATTTTTTCAAAAGGATTTTTCTAATGGATAAAACAAATAACCCTAAGGAAACAGCAAGTAAACTATATAGACAGAGAAATGGCGGGTATTACTCACTCGTCAGGGATTTGTCGGGTTTCTATGATGTGTCAATCACTGTTCCGGGTCCTGGGGGTACAGCAGTGAAACCAAGTACTTGTCCTGAGGAGGCTAATGTTCTGTATTGTGGGAGAGACAGATCAGAAACACATAATCAGATACACTAGGTGGTGAAAATGTTTCATAGAAACTTAAGGTCTGGTAAAGGGCATAGGGAGAGTGGGTGGGTGGTTGCTGTTTCATGTAGGCTGTTAAAGGAAAGCCTCTCTAACAAGCTGGCGGGGAAGCGGAGATGTGGAGGATGTGGAGTGCTGGGGGAGTAAGGGCATCGAGCAGGATGCATGCCTGTGAGGTCTCGGAACAGCAAGGAGGTGTGGGAAGGGCAAGGTCACCTTGGTGGGAGATGAGATGGAACAGGCAGCAGACGAGCAGGTTGCCAGGCCCTTGTAGTCCATGGTAGAGACTTTGGATTTTATTCTGAGGGGAATGAAAAGCCACTGGAGAGTCTTTGAATAGAGAGATAAAGTGCTCCGACTTAAATTTTTAAAGGATGGTCTGGCTGTCGTGCAGGGAGCGGACTCTATTAGAGCAACTGCAGGAGAGAACACTTGACCACCTGGATCAGGGTCAGGGTGAGGATGTGGTAAGAGCCTTCAGATTGGAAGCGTCGGGGAACTTGGAAGATCAGCCAGCAGGATGCGTTGGTGGGGTTGGATGTAGTGTGTGTGTGTGTGTGTAAAAGTGAGAGGGAGAGAGAGAGACAGAGAGAGTGCTAGCGCTGTCCAAGCAGAGACTCTATGATTTTTCAGCTGAGTAACTGGAATGATTGATTGTCCTTGGTTGAAATGGGGAGGCTTGGATGAATGTGAATTTGATTTTGGGTATGTTAAGTTTGAGATGACTTTTCAACATTTGAATGAGTCGGGTTGGTTTGAAAACCAGAAACCATCACAGCTGTGTCAAGGAGGATTGTTACCTCAAAGAAGGGGGTTTCAAAACAAAACTTACATGTCTCCATAACTCCAGGTCCTGAAATCTATCCTTGGCTTTGCATATTCCATCCCTCCCTTTCGTTTTTCATAAATATCCTTATTTGTTACTTTCTAAGTAAGGCTGGTTTCCCTTGGAAGAAGACTGACTTTCTTCAGCTATGATTTTCATGAACCAGTCTCTATCACAAGCCTGCTGGGCTTAGACTGGGCTGATCTGACAGTTGACAGAAGACTTCTGGGCTTCTTCCTGATTCAAACCTGGCATCTTTGCCTGTCTGCTAAGTTCTCGTTTTTTCCTTAGAGGGTTACTGTTGTCACTACCTCATTTGCAAGGTGGAGATGACTAAGATACTGTGGGTCTGGGTGTCTTTCCAGAAGTAACCACTTCCCCAGGTTCCCTGTGGTGACTCAGAAAAGTGTCCCCTCTTGTTTCTGTGCCCTTTCATTGCCCACAAGAATCTGAACATTGCAGGTTTCCAGTAGGAAACTAAACAAAGACTAAGTAAGAGAAGATTCAGCCTCTTGACACTTCTTTACATAAATTAGTGGATGGATTATTATTAACATAAATAATACCTTAAGATTCTAAGTATCAAGAGTCATGTAATAACGCAAACATTTATGAAAAAAAGAAAAATAAAAGCAAAAAGTAGGGGACATTGTTTCTTATCTTGATTCTAAGGAAGGAGGATTCTATGATCAGAACTCTAAGATGCTTATTTCAGATGATGCCTAAGACATCAACTAAACCATTTATTTGTCTAAGGCCAGGTTGGAATTCACAGCATTTTGCCCCCACTAATTTTCAATCTTATTGTTTTTATTCTCTGTGATGGTGTTAATGAAGAGTTAATTGTTTAAAGAGGGCTTGCTGATAAAGAAGGAAGTATAAAGGCAGGAAACCAATGACAACAGAGAGTTCCCAAAGCTGTTAATAGCAAATTATCAATGAACTCTGTAGACCCTCAGATTGAACAGATTCTGAGTGGAGCTGCTTTGCCTTGGGCTCCCCCACAGCCCCCCGCCCTCCCCACACCGTTCTTTCTATAGAGTTTTTGCAAGAGTTGTTGCTGCTTCCCCCACAGACCTCCAGGGAGGAAGCTCTGTGTTAACTAGTTGATCAAAAAAGAAAAAAAAAAAAGCAGAGACTTTGAGGTAATCCCAAATGTGTGTATCTTCATCTAGAGGGGTTTTCTTCATGTTAAGAGCCTGTCATTGAGAAGCTGAGAGCCAGGGAGAGGAGAACCTGGGCTAATGCTCTTCTTGGCTTAATACTTATGGACCCCAAACCATGCTTTGCTTGTACCAACTTGACAGCGAGAGTTTGAGATTCCATTCGCCTTGTGATGGAGAAGGAGTCAGAGGAAGAGTGGCTAAGCAACAGAAGGAAGCAGAAGGAACGCATGCCATGTGCCATGACCTTTGTAGAAGGCCTTGACTTTTCCTCCTCTAAGTCCCCAGTGTCCTGACTTTATGCCCACTCCCCTCGGACTCATCATTTTAGTCGTTTTCGCTTGGAGAGCCCATACTCTTCGCAGACTGTGGTTTGAGCTCCAGATAGACACAGCGGCCTGGCAGTGATGGCTTCACCTCCGAGTGGTGAGAAGCACGATGGACCATGACTCACGCTAAGAGTTTCCATCATCTGCTCCGGCCAGCCAGCCTGTCCACTATCTGTGGTTTGCCTCATTCTTCCTATTAGCTCATCTCTCTTTGCCAAGTTGACTTCGGTTTTCCTTTGTTTGAGCTGCTGGGACTGTCTGCCGCATTACCTTCTTATGTGCTCATTGTCCCGTACGGCACCATTTGCAGACACTATTAACATGCCATTTACACTCTCCTGGATCACTAATAAAAATGTTAAATGAGTCAGAACCTGACACTGAGCTTTTGCCATCTGCAGCCTGTTGACGTTTGTCACTACTACAAGCATATGGCTTTTTAAGACAGAAATCCAGCCCTACATTCACAGCAGTCAAAACTCGTCCCATTCAAACTTGACTTCCAGCATTTGCAGTGGTAAACACGCCCATTAGCCACAGTCATTGGCTGCGTTCACCCACAGTGTTGGCCTAGGAGGGGATGGATGAGCAGGGTGGTGAGTAGGGAGCAAAGGGGGTGAGGAGCTCTGAGCTGATGTGGCCAGATCTGAGATTCAGGGGGCTAGTTTTCAGGGTCCTTGAAGTCTGCAAGCATATACCAGTGACATATTGTCACTGGGAAGGGAGTGTTGCCATTTGGGGTGCAAAGCAGATTGTTTTTGGTTTGAATTTTGGCTGCCTGTCTACTGTGATGAGGTTGACACTTTAGCATACACACAATCCAGAGATTTATTGAATATCAGTTATCTTATTTTCTTGGCTGAATTATTAAATACTAATTTATGTATCTTTATTTTCCAATGTTTGGTTTGACTTTTCTTCTTTTTAGAAATTATTCTGATTATTTCAACACTTATTTTGGAATCTCCTTGTTTAATTTATGATTTTTCTCACTTGTTGGCTTGATTTTATGTCATGAGAGAAAATCCTGTTTTCCTTTTTTTTTCTGGAAAATTGACTTTTTCTGTGTGTGTGTTTAACTCTGGACTGTAACACATTGGTAGAACACAATCTTACAAGCTATCATGTATCTTCCAGTTTTGGTGTGGGTTATTCTTTTTTTTTTTTCCTATGGAGGTCAGAGTGATCTTGCAAAAGTTCACACTGTGGCTATTTTTCAAGAGAATTGAAATTTCTCTTTGAAAGTTCCCAGTTTGATTTCTATACTTTTTAATATTCTGTTGGATGACTATGATTCTTCCTTTGTGTTTGACTGGAGGAGGGAATGAGACATGGACACACATGACATAAACATGAGGGGAAAAGTCATAAGCGACATCACACTGGGGCCAGTGGCTGTGACAGGGACCCAGCCCCTGCCAGGAGACACTGACAGACCACTCTTGTCCCCTGTGTTGCAGTGAGAATGAGAAGCCAGAGGAATTCTGTAATCAAGGACCCATATATTCTGTGCTGCGAATCTGAAAGCAGGAAAAGAGAGTTTTAGAATTAGTAGTTATACATTTCACTTCTTGGAGCAATTTCCTGGAAAAGGCAGTAAGAGACAAGAAGAGGGTGAAAAATGAGGCTTTGTGAACTTTAAACCATTTATTTTACTGATTGATTGAGCCAAACATTGAATTAAATGCTCTACTTGCATTAATAATAGTAATTATGATTATCTTAATAACGAGTCTCAAAAATCTTCCCACCCACCAAGTCAGCTTAGAGAGGTTAAATAGTGAAAGCTTTCCAAGGTCACACAGCTTATAAGTGGAAGAGCTACAACATCATCCTATCTGATTCCAAAGTCTGAGTCCCTAGTCATTGTTCTAAATGTTAGAGTTGCAGACATGAAGCAAATGGTGCTTGCCTTGAAGGATCTCATCACCGAATGGCAAGAAGGTGGGATTCATGTCAGCATATTTGAAAAGTAGGGTGATCGGTTCTCTGACAGAAGCATGCACAGGGTTCATTGGGGTACAAAGAAGAGCGTGCTTGATTCTACGTGATGTAGGTATTGAGTCAAGATAGAAGGGAGTCTTGCAGGATGATCCAGGAAATCCTCTCAAACCAGCCTTCTACACTTTTCTTGGTTCCACAGTGCTTTTAATTTGATGAGTACTTATGAAATCTGCTTCATGAAAAGGTCCTTGTTAGAAATTGAGCAGGAATACGAGCAAAACACAGGATTTGGTCTCAGCTCTGCCGTTGATAAAGAGAGAGAATGAGGGGTGCAGGCGTGCAGTGCTCAAGTGGTTCAGAGCAGGGGAGATGGGTGTGGGTGGGTCTCTTGTAGAAGACCCCCTGGACAAGGCAGCCGCTGAGGTCCTGGAGCAAGAGGGGGTGGAAGTGGTGGGAGTAGCAGGAACAGAGGTTTGGAGTTGTGTCTGAGATGCTGCATTCAGAGGAGAAGCTAGCTGGTTGGAGGCAGAGGATTCTGACATCGTTAGTGGAGGTGTATAGATGTGAACAAGAGTGATGGAACCTGCTTCTGGAAATTCTGTCCTACTGTCACCTTGAGAATTTTACCCCTTCTGACACTACAGCGCCCTCCAGCTCCCTTAACAATGCAGAGCTCACTGCCCCTGTCACTTCCACCCTCCACCCCTGCCCCACCCGGCCTGAGACTGCTGGCCTCCTGCACCCCTCCCACTGCGGGGTGGGTGGAGGTGAGGACAAACAGTTCCCTGCTACCCAGGTTGCTTCGTCACTGTCTTCTTAGCTTATTGCAGTGTGGCTTCACCTTCTTCCGGAGTTGGTACTTTTACGATCATAAGTCCCTTCACCTTAGGGACTGACTCTGAAGGGTCTCCTGACCTTACATTCATCACAGCTTCCCCTACCTCAGACACTCAGACACTGCCTGGGGCACCGAGTGTCCTCTCTCTCTCTCTCTCTCTTTCTCTCTCTGTAGGTGCTGTGTCTGCTTGCACGTGGTTCATCTCTGACTGTAAACGTGCAAACTTGTGCATTGCTGGTGGTGGTCCCTCTTGACACCTCTATTAAAATGGAGGGTAGGTAGGTTGTCTGACTTGGAGGAGTTGCTTTAAATATACATTTTTAAAAGGCACTTATCTGTAAATTTGTGGTAGTTCCTCTTTTCAAACATAACTCAGGGTATTTTTCTATCAGAGAGTTCATTGTCATTATCTCATAAAAGGTGTTTCAGCTTTTTGGATAAGACCAAAAATGTGTGATACAAGGTGTTTTCAGTGACCTCCGGTTCACCCTTCCATTCGTCAGCGGTCTCAGGTCTCCTCTGCAAGCGGCTTTTGGAGAAAAGGGAGACGGCAGGAGGAGGTATTAGGCAGTGTTGTGGCTTTGTTTTCCTACGGGTCTAATCTTGGACTTTCAGATCAATTTACTAGACACAAGTTCAGTGGTCCTGGGGCAGCATCCCCCTCTGGGCACTGAGAGCAATGCCGATGTGTATAAGCTGTTTGCCTTCCTTGGTTTCACAGCCCAGACTGGGCTTGTCCTGGGTCCAGCATTCTCAGGTACCTGGGACCATTTCTCTAGAGTGTGTTGGGTAATTGAGATCCGTGGGTGGGTATCCCTGGGGAGCCACTGTGCCCCCTGCTCCCTCTGCCTCTTAACTCACCACCTACCCCGCTGTCCTTAGGAGGAAGTAGGTAAGACACCTGCCATGTCACATCTGAAAGGCACCTTTTCCCCTGCGGTAGGGCATCAACCAACCACGGGAAGCAAAGGATAAAAGCTAAGAAGGGCAACCAAGTGTGAACAGTTGGAGAGATTCTAACTGTGAATATTATTGAAAACTTTTTCAGTGAGTCTGTAATGATGTTAATGATGGCATTAGCTTTTAGAAAAAATTATTTATTCGTGTAATTACTGGCTGCCCCTTTTTATTACTGGAAAAGTGCTATATGGATAAGAGTTTAATGCTGTGCTCTGCAGTGCTAACTCATTACAACACTCTTTGTCTCTGGAACACTTTTCTAAAATAGATATGTGTGTATGTGAAATAATCAATCACAGAAAACAGAATATGATATATTTTTATATAGAAATTCCTTTCTCTGAGTGTTATTGAACTGTAAAAGCAACATTATAAGCATCAAAAGAAGCAAAAAAACCCCGGTAACTTTGAATCAACCTTACATAAAACTGGAAAAATTATGGATATCAGTTCTAATTTATGGGAAAGCCTTGGCAGGATTTATGTTGTTGAGAGAAGTGCCTTGAAAATATAAGTTCAGGTTGCTCTATGGCATGTCTCGGTGAGGTAAACTAGAGACGTTTAGAGCATCTTACATTTTGTTAACCATGGAGTACAGTGAGCAAAGACTGCTGTGGTATGGAGTAGTTTCCCCTTATCCGTGGGGGATACATTCTAGGCCCCCCAGTGGATGTCCGAAACCACGGGTAGTACAGAACCCTGAATACACTGTGTTTTCCCTATACCTATGTTCCTATGGTGAAATTTAATTCCTTGAGGTGAAAGGTGGGCCCCGTAGGAGATTGACAAAAACAACATCAATAATTATCACAATATGCTGTAATGAAAGTCATGTGAACGTGAATGTGTTCTCTCTCTCAAAATATCTTACCGCACTGTGCCCACATTTCACTCCAAGGCAGCCCTTTACGGCTTCTCATTGGCATGTCTGAATTGCCAGTATCTCTACTCTTGCACTTTGGGGCCTTTCTTAAGTAAAATAAAGGCGACTTGAATATAAGCACTGCTATACTGTGACAGTCGATCTGATAACCAAGACAGCTACTAAGTGACCAAGGGACAGGGCATGGGTGCTGGACGAGGGGGTGAGTCACATCCTGGGTGGGTGGAGTGGGATGGAGTGGAGCTGTGTGAGGTTTTTATCACACTGCTCAGAACAGCATGCAATTTAAAACTTATGATTTGTTTATTTCTGGAATATTCCATCGAATATTTTCAGATCACATTTGACTGCAGGTAACTGGAAGTGTGGAAAGCAAAACGATGGGCAGGAGGGAACTACTACTGTCTCATCTAGTGGGGCAAAGTTCCTGTTCAAGTTTACACCTGTGCTTGCTTGCTTTCTTACCACGATGGGAGTTTCTTTCTTCGTGCCTGCCACTATGTCGGGAGAAGAAGCAAAATGCTTTCTAAGTCATTCTATTTTTTAACTATATAAATTCTATTTTACTTCTTGGAAAACTAATGTTTTAACGAGAAAGCTGTTAAATGTTGAAACCGTGTTTGTGGTAGGAACTGTAGTTGTGTACTTAAGCCATAAACGGTTTGTACGGAAAATTGAATTTGCTTACTTGAGCTATACATGAACTCCCCAGCCTGATGTTAATTAACTCACCACTCTCATAAATGAATTTACCAGTTTTTTATGTTAATTGACTTTCCACTAGATATACTGCGTGTATTCTCTTGTTAGTCAGAAAGCAACCAATTCTAATCTAGTTTTCTCCTTGTAGGCCTGTTTGAAATAATGAGTGCCTCCTGTGGATTTTGATCCAAACATAGTACAGAGCATCATCCTTCCACAGAACACTGTCAGCCAGTGGGGGCTAACTCTGCTAACCTCTACTTTCCTCTCTAGATACCTTGGCTTTCATAGTTTAGGCCAATGGTTGTTAGTGCACCACACTGCAAATATTTTCGGCCAGTGACGGTTCTGTTGTGGTATCCTGAGTTGAATGCATTTTGCAATGCGTGTAGTTTACTGTGGTCTCTCTTTGTGTCAACTATTTTGTGTGCTGGTGAATTGTCCTGACCCACAACAGTTGTCCAAGTTGTGTGAGTGATGGCACTGGCCCTCCATGAACCAAATGAGAGCACCCAGGAGGACATTAAAAGTTTGAGTTCCCAAAGCATCGCAGGTTCGATTCCCAGTCAGGGCACATGCCTGGGTTGCAGGCCATGGCCCCCAGCAACCACACATTGATGTTTCTCTCTCTCTTTCTCCCTCCCTTCCCTCTCTAAAAAAATAAATAAATAAAATCTTAAAAAAAGTTTGAGTTCCACAGTGTCGAGAATTTATTCTAGCACATCATTGAAGAAGCAGGGGTGAATTTTAGTAAGCGGTTAAGAATCAGTGGACATCCTTTGACTGTATGAATGACATTATTAAAATGATTGCAACCTGGGAAGGAGTGATGGTCAATTAAATGAATGGAGGTCAAGAACAAGTGGCCGGGTTGGAGGAAGGCCTGTTTTGACTTCAGAGGATTCAAAGGGAGTACTCTGTGATTGCACGTGAGCCTTTCTGAGGATACACTGTCACTTAGGTGGTGACACAACTCTGTGAGCTCTGAAGGAGCCAATGTTTTGAATTCCAGGAAGGGACTCCTCACCCCGCTACCTCCACCAAGTAAAAGGGGCATTTATGTTATCGTACATTGTGGAAAAACCACCTGTATAGAGGGGGGGCATGAAAAATACAAACCTCCATCCTCTCCTTTCCAGTTCCGTTCTGTAGGGGTGACTACTGTTAGCCATATCAGAAATTTTAAATACATATGTCTGCATAAGCAGTGGCAAACTTCAGGCCTTGCCAGGTGGCAGGAAATAGAATTAATATTTTTTCTATAACAGAAATTACTTCTTTTTGTAGTTGCCATTGGGAGGTATGAACTCAAGTGCAGACACTTCGGGGTTTACCTCCTCCCCTTCCTGGAGCTGTGACTCAGCTTGGAGGGTTTGGCGGACAGAGGCCCCACCTCATGTGGGGTGGTTGAAACAAGGGTCCTCGCTGTTCCTTGCCACTCCAGCATCTTGAAGTTTTCATTTTCGTTCCGTGTCTAGTCACATGGTCTGTGCGGAGAGCTGTGGCAGCTTTTCCCATTCTGGCTTCAAGGCCTCTGAGGTCTGAGCTCTCGGTTACTTCTGGATCCCTTCAGGAAACATCTGATCCTTCCCGCTGGCACATGTTGGGGACAGAGTGGCAGGCAGGACACAGGGCCCTTTCCTAAGGACTCGACAGCGTTTAACTCACTGTCCTCAGCTAGTCCAAGGAATCTGTGTCTCGTCTGAGGATGAGTGAAAACGGATGCGACTGAACATACGTTCTTCCAAAACTGTGGCTTCTGGCACGAAATGATGTGCATCTCAGAAGCCTCACTTCTCACAACTCGAAAGCCTTGACTTTCAAACCCCTCGAAGCCCTTATTCCTACCAGGAGTGTCCAAAGGCTACTTAAAAATGCAAAAGCCAGGAACTGACATCTTTATTTTCTGTGTAGGGCTTCTCGGAGGATGTTCTAACTGCTGCCTACCCAGAGGAAAGGTCACGGAGTAACAGAAAATATCACGAACGAAGATCACATCACTATTAAAATAGTAGACCATCGAAAATGTCTACCCTTTTCAAAAATACTCGTGGGGTTGATACTCACTTTTCTGCACTTGGACTGTGCTTTCTTGTTTGTTTTCTGTTTAATTGTATGTTTTGGAGATAGTTCTGTATCATTGCATATAGACCAAACTCATGCTTTTGAACATTTGCTTACAATTATTCTGTATGGCTGCATCAAATGTGTTCAAATGGCATTTTGTTGTTTCTTTTTTTGGTTGGTTTGTTATTACAATGAATGCTCCAGTGGGGCATTGCCACCCAGGCCACTTTCCGGAGGCGATTTAACCCCACCCTGCGCTTGGCATTGAGTCAGCTGGCTCCTCAGGCTTTCGCAGCACGGAGGAGAAGGCTGTGGTGCTGGCACCGTGACGCGCCCCCAGGCCTCCTGGGAGGGATGAGGTCCCTGGTGGAAACAGTTTCCCACAAATAGTAAATTTTTGCTTAGCAGTCTGGGTGTGCATATTTTTGTGAGTTGAAAAGAGGAACATATGGCTGCTCAGGATGAAGTTGACCAATTGTTAGCCAGGCCCCTCAAGAAGCTCACGCACCCGCGGGAATGCGGACCCAGGACCTGTGCCCACGGAAAAGGCTTGTGTAAGTAGTAGCACCTCAAAACATTTGTCTCATGGGATGCTCAGTTCTGTTGAACCATCAGTGAAGCATGGTGATGGGGGCTTACCTTCTGAGGGCCTTCTCTGAGACGGCCCCTCTTGCAGTCAACAGTTGGGAACGATGCTGTAACGGCAGTGCACAGGGCCTTTGAGTCATGGCAGGGGGGCCTCTGGGGAAGAGAGAAATGGGCCAGATCAACCTTGGAGCAGAGTAGATGCTCTGAATACCAGACACAGGTAACTGCACTGAACTTTTTCAGAGTCCGGCTGATAATGTCAGCTTCAATGGCAGGAGTATGTCTGTCTGAAATAGGCTGAACAGGACTAAAAACACTAAAAATTCCTTCAGTAAAAATGATTTCTGGGCTACAGCACTGAAATTTTGGGGTGTAGTGGCTCTGGCTCTGTAGCAAGTGGGGAGATATTATCTTGGAAAAGTTTTTTACTTTTAAATTTTATTTCTTCGTGTGTGCAGGTAACATTGATTGGATAGGAGTATTACTGGGATACACCACGTGAAAGACCTTCTGTTCAGCCTACATTACCATTCGTTTCGGCCACACTTCCACCAGCATGCCCACAAACACTACTGCTCCCTTCTTTTTAGCATTTGCTCTCCCATCCTCCTCGTCTTTATGCTGCTTGTGACAGTAGTGTGGCACTGTTAGCTCTGGAAGGGACAAAGCACACAGCGTATCTCCCAATCTGCACTCCATACCCTTCTCTCGCTCACATCAGGTCCATCAGAAAACCACCCACCTGGAAATGGAGGTGACATATTCTGCTTCCAAAGACAGGAAAGGAGATTTTGATATCAGGGAGGGGGAGAATGTCCCCTAAGAAATAGAGGGTGATGTGTATACAGTTCTTAGCATAGTGCCTGATCCGTGACGCGCACTCAACAAACGCTGTTGGAGTGCTGGCCTTGTCTCCAGGTGGATGTAAGTCTGAGCGTTTGGGAGAGCTCACCTCTCCTTGGGTCTTGTTAGCTACTCTCTCTCTCTCTTTTTTTTTTTTTGAGTTTAAAACACCTTTTAAAAATTTATTTATTTATTTATTTATTTATTTATTATTTTAATTGTTGTTGCAGTACAATTTTCTATCTTTTACTCCCATCCCAACCCTCTCATCCACCCAGCCCTCCCTTCCTCCCTCCCATTTCCACTCACCCCTAGTTTTTATCCATGTGTCCTTTATACTTGTTCCTGTAAACCCTTCCCCTTTTCCCCTGAAATTCCCTCTCCTCTCCCCTCTGAACACTGTCAGTCTGTTCTCTATTTCGGTGTCTTTGGTTATATTTTGCTTGTTTCTTTGTTTTGTTGTTTAGGTTCCTGTTGTTGGCTACTCTCTTAACAAGTGGAAACTCCCAGAAGGGCTTTTTCACAAGAGAGGCTGTGGCAGAGCAGCTGAAGGTTAAATTGAATGCCACTGTTTATCAAGCAAATGAGCTCGAAGGAAAGAAGGATGGTTTTATATAAAAGGAGATGAGGTCAGGGACATGGCGTATCTCCTCTCCTTCTCCCTGACCTTTCTAGCTAAGAGAAAAACAGTTAGCTGTCATCAGCTAAAGTAACCAAACTCTAACTCACGGAGGGACCCCAATGTGTAAGAGGCTAAAAGAAATGCAGACAAATATTCAAACCTTGAATTTGGACCCCCATCTAAACTTGCTGCTGAAGAGATTCTGTCTCCATGCCCTAAGGATAGTCAGTAAGTTAACTTTCCCTTTCCACCAGTTGCTGATGGAAGACATTTTTACCCACTTTCATTTCCCAGTTCTTCCTATTTTCACCCAGAGCCTCCCAGCGTGCCCTGAGTTGGTCTCAGTCCCTGCATATTGGAAGTTTAGTAGAACCGGAAGCACTCAGGAGCAAAACGCCAGCCTCTGTCCTCAGATGTAGGAGACTAACAATGAACACGTCTTCTAGTTGTTTTCAACCTACCTGCATTACTCTGCTGCCGTAACAAAATAGCACAGGCTGGGTGGCTTTACCAACAGACTTTGTTTTTTTACCATTCTGGAGGCTGAAAGTCCAAGACCCAGAGGCCGGCAGGGCTGGTGTCTGGCGAAGGCCCCGACGAGGTCTTTCCTGGTGTTTGTGTTCCAGCAGCTGCTTCCACCCCCAGGTTCTGGGATCGCCACAGAGTGGTGTCTTGTCCATGGGTAGGTGCTAGTTGGGCTTCTCGTGAGTGAGACTGAAATCAGGAATGACCCGTGTCACCACCTTAATCTAGGGAGGTGTACTTTCTACAGAAAATGGACTGGTTTACTTATTTTAATCCAGAGTTTCTCAAACACCTGTTACCAGGAAACTCCTCACAGAGGCCCCTTTAGCATCCATGCAATCCACTCTAAGAAATGTTATCTCAGATGATCCCCTAATGTAAAACAGTGACAAAACCCCACAAAGTCTACTTACTTATTATGTTTGCCCGATAGAAGCGTGATGAGTACTATACAATTTATTTTAAAGGAATATAGAAAAACTAGACTGGACCCAGAGGTGATTTGTTGTAAAAGATGAATTTTCCCCTCAAGCACATTTGAGGACCTTGGCTTCACAGGAAGTGTTAAGCTTAAAAGACAGTTTGCGTGCATGGGGCACATTTAAGTTTTGTGGGACAAGAAACTCTGCTCCTGACTTTCTAAATGCCACTAGGGTAGCTCTAAACAAGTTCTGACAGTGCCTTTAAGACTTGGCAGAGCTGGGAGACATCTTACAGTTTCTGCTGGCTTCTGCAGTGACATTTCTGGGATTTGGTTTTCAAAGGAGAATGCTTCCAAGAGAGAATTGGTACAGAGGCCTCTTTTCCTCAAGGACCCGGAGCACTTAATTGTCAGTTTCCTGTGAAGGCACAAGTGGGACTGAGGCTCCTCTCCTCACTGTTCACGTAGGTCCCCAGCCCCCCGACTGACTCGTTCAAGGTCCTTCTGCCCTCTACTAATTAGACTTCCTCTCTTGGGTTAGAAGTCTGGGCATTTACAAATAAAATGGTGAGCAGATGGAGAAGGCGGAACTCTTTGATGGAATTAAGTCCCAGAGATCCCCAAAGAGAGGTTTAGTGAGGTAGCCCTTGTTTGCTAATCAGGAGTTAGACAGACTTCAGTTGGAAAATTTCATGGCTAAAAGGCTTTACTCAGTGGGAGGTTGTAAGGCCAGCAACTTGTTCTAGATAAATGCAGAGCAATAAGGGAACTGATTTCACATGTACTGTTTGATTTGCACGTTAACTGCCCCCTTCTCCACCCGCCCACTGGTGAGTTTGGACTGGCCCACGGACTGAGTGCAGGATAACTGAGGATCTTGGGCTGGTTGACCTCACGTTAGTGTGATATCACGTATAGCTTTATTTAGGACTTGGGATTTTATTTTAGATTCTGACCAGGACAACTTGCAGGATCAGTATAGAATGGTAGGTCAAAACTTCTACCCAATTCAATTGCTCCACCCTCAAAAACAGATGCTCTTAAGTGAAGAGAACTAACTGGTAAGATTAGCAAAGAACACATGGGGCTCGACCTCATGTCCGTAGCTGCTTTTGTTTGTGCAGAGCAAGCAGCCTCAGCGTATCTCCCAGTCCACTGAGATAGCTGCTGCTGTGCTGTGTTGGATCCTGAAGTTCGTTCATTTGGCTTGAATTGTGTGTGTGTGTGCACATGCGCACACACACGCACTTGTATATGGAATTTTGGTGGGAGACAGACTGAGAGTGAGAGGACCTCTCTTTGTATTTTCCTGTCTTCGAGTTTGCTGGCTTGTATCTCCTGATCTAATAATTCCTTCAGGCTGCTTCTCCTTCTTGGCCAGGATAGTATTCCTGTTCAGTAATTAATCTTTACACAATATGGGGAATAGAGTAGTTCTGTGAAGGAATTCAGTTATTTAAGTGGTACAGAAACCTTTTAAAGATTTGATTTGCTTTCATTGGGTCATTTTAGATGTTACGAAGGATGGGTAGATTATCGCTTTGGCATCCTCTCAACTTGTGACCTAACAATAAATTTTTATGTGGAAATGGACAGCAGTGAAGTGCTGTTCTCAGTGGTGGGCCTGTGTGCATTTTCCGCTCGCTATTCCTTTATTTTACTCTCATGCATCTTTATTGTGCCATTGGAATAAAACTGTGTAAATGTAGGGATCACACATCTAGCTCAAACCATTAATTTTCATTGCTATTGAACTTCATTCTTAATTACCTTTTTACAGAGTGAATTTTTTCATGTCCATTTTTAATCTTACAGAGAATCATAGATCAAGTTTTAAGGAAAATTTTGCTCAGTTGTTTGGGAGATATCCAGATACCAAATCAGAAAAAGTATTTGTCAGCCATTCAAAAAATTATTCAGATCTTCTGTTGTACTCAGAAACCTTGAAAATAGATCAATTTACATATGACATTTATTATAGCTATTTATAGTTTGATTTACAAAATATGCTCAGCGTGCAATCTTGCTGGATGCATACTAAAAAGAATGAATAATTAAAGGAATTTTTAGCTAAAGAGAAAGTTTAAGCTGAACTCTTGCTCAGCTAGGCTTGGTTGAAATGTGTGTGTTCTTAAGTTGGATGTGTATTGTCTATAAAAAGGATAAATGAATAAAGAATTATGCCCTGGCTGGTAGCTCAGTGGATTGAGCACGGGCTGTGAAACAAGGGGTCACCGGTTTGATTCCCAGTCAGGGCACATGCCTGGGTTGCAGGCCAGGTCCCCAGTAGGGGGCATGTGAGAGGCAACCACACATGGATGTTTCTCTCCCTCTCTTTCTCCCTTCCTTCCCCTCTCTCTAAATAAGTAAATAAAATCTTAAAAAAAAAAAGAATTATGTACTGGATTCAGTATAGGTTATCACCTTTAATTTTATTATTTCTCTCATTAAGATCAAATATAGAGTAAGTCATACCAGCCACTGCAGGGAATGCAAGAGACAGAGAAGGCATGACCTCTTCTTTCAGAGTCCTGCAGTCAGGGAGACGAGACCAGTACGTGTAAAACCACTGTGGCTATCTGTAAGATGGTCTACGATCAGGTGGTGCATGGTGATGCAGGGGGTGTGACTACCGAAGACCTTCAGAGGAGGGAGAGAGGAATGTGAATTCAAGTAATCTGGTTGCATCAATTTGAACAATTTAGAATTCAAGTTTTCTGGACTCATTCGAGTCTTTACACAGTAAAAATCAATCCCACTTTCTTTAGGTTTCATCACCTTCTAGAACTCCTTTTAGGTGTATGTTAGTCTTCTCACAGCCTCTGCCTAATATTTTCATATCTTTTTGTCTCCTGGAGATTTATGCTGAGCAGTTTCCTCAGGTTTTCTTGGCATACACCAATTCTCTTTTCCCATGCTGGGTCAGCTATTTAATGCATTTGCTGAATTTCATAATTTCAATGGCTATATATATATATATCTGAACTTTTTATTGTATTTTTGCATTACTATTTATCCCCCTTACGCCCTCTTTCACCTTCACTTACACCCCCACCCTTGATATCACCACACTGTTGTCCATGTCTATGACCTTTTTCAATATTGCTTGATCCCTCCACCTCTTAACCCACACCCCTCTGCCCAGAGCTGTCAGCCTGCTCTTTAGTTATGAGTATTTCTATTTGGCTTGTTAGTTCAACTTGTTTGTTAGATTCCACATATGAATGAAATCATATAGTATTTATTTGACAGGCTTATTACAATGTTCTCCAGGTCCATCCATGCTTGGCAATATATATATTTTTATTCCTAGATATTTTACTTATTTTCAGTGTATCTTCTTTCTGAACTTTTTCTTTCCTGATTTTAATTTTTAAACAGTGTCCTGTTTTTAAGCTTTTTTGTATCTTCTTTAATGTCCTTAATAGCTTTAAATATAATTAATTTTATAATCTTATTTAGATTGTTTAATTACCTGAGTTTATTGAAAATCTAATCCCAAAGTTTACCATGCCCATGGAGGATAGATTTCTAGCATATTTACAAAATATTGCTCATGTATTTATAATTACTTCAAATTCATCTTCAAATCCATCTCCGTTGTTACTCCTACGCAACTGGGATTGGGAGAACAGGCTTTTGGAGCTGTTTCACATTAGCATTCCAGGGTATCAGCAACCTGGGACAAATTTTTATGTTGATTTCTTAGATTGAGGGTTGAGGGTTGATGGTTGGCACATCATGTGGCTATTATAAACACAAATAAAAAAATATGTGTGTGGTCCAGGCCAAGATTCCTAGGAGAGAATATTTTTTTGTACTCAAGATTAAGTCTAAAACAGACAAATTTTTTTTTTTTTTTTTTTTTATGTGTCCCTGTGCTTCTGGTTGGTTTGTTTCTTCCCTAATCTACCTTTATGAGGGTGGATCTTTAAAAGGTTCTAGTTTGAAGCAGAGGCCTGAATTCTAACTCTCACACAGACTAAAATAATTAAAATAATTAAAATTTGGTACCCCCAGGGTACCATAAACAATGTCCTCTGACCCCCTTCCTCTGTACCTTGCAGAGTGATAGCAACTGGAGGCTTAACTCTGGTTTTCAGTGGATTCTTGTTTCTGGCATTTGAGAATTTAATTTTCTTGAAAACCCACCTATTACTGTTAAAGAATGCTTATTATAGTTTATCCAATATCTTTTTATAAAAAAATCTGACCTGAATGAGATGGAGTAGGTCATAGCGTACCTTCCTAAGCCTTTTTCCCCCAATTCAATAGTAAGAGCAGTATAAAATGTTCATATATGTCTACTATTACGTATGTGATTTTAAATCTATGAAAGCAGTGTAGCATCTTTTGAAGTGTCACCTAAGCTTCTCCCACCAGTTATTTAATAGAATAAAAAAGTCCCTTGAGTATTCAGAATATACTGCCAGCCAACTAGCAATAGGCACTTCTTTTGTTGCATACCAGAGTTAGTACCATATTGCCCTTCTGCTGACCTCAGATTCAACAGCTTCTGCTGCCTTCGACGTGCTTCTTCAACATAACCCCATTTTACCAGTTCGAGCTTATACCCTACTCCCACAGCACTCCTCTCCATCTGGATCTGCTTTCTTTTTGAGACACATGCTCCCCCCACCCCAATCTCTGTTGGAATGCCATCTTCTTTATCTTCCGCTCTTTTTGAGCACTCCTTTCCCAAAAGGCTCTTCATGAGTCCTTTAGTACATAAGGAGCTCTTACTTTCAGTGTGTCCGTTTAGGATTCCATTGTTCTGATTTTGTTAACTAGTTGTTGAGGAATCAGACGGCAGTCTAACTGGTGCTCCCTTGTATGTAATCACCTGCTTTTCTCTTGTATCTTTTAGGATTCTCTCCTTGTCTTTAAGCTTGGTCATTTTAATTATGGTGTGTCTTTGGGTCTAATGTGTTTGGGACTCTCTGAGCTTCTTGGACTTGATTGGCTTTTTCCTTCACCAGGTTAGGGAAGTTTTTGGTCATTATTTCTTGAAATAGGTTCTTGGTCCCTTGCTCACTCTCTTCTCCCTCTGATAGTCCCATGATTTGGATGTTGTTATGCTTCATGTTGTCCCAAATGTTTCTTAAGCTCTCCCCATTTTTAAGATTCTTTTTTCTCTTTGGTGCTCTGCCTGGGTGTTTTTATCTACCTTGTCTTCCAAATCACTGATTTGATCCTCTGCTTCATCTAACCTACTGTTTATTCCTTCCAGTGTATTATTTATTTCAGATATTGCATTGTTTACTTCTGACTGGTCCTTTTTTATGGTTTCTATGTCTTTTTTTCAAGTTGTTGAGTGACCTTATAATCATTACTCTCTCTCTGATAAATTGCCTGCCTCCATTTCATTTAGTTCTTCTTCTGTAGAATTCTCTTGTTCTTCTATCTGAGGTCTGTCTCTTTGTCTTTCCATTTTGCCTTCTTCCTTGTAATTTCTACCTTAGTTATTCTATCTAACATCTTTAGATTGTACTGTAGAAGGAAAATTTTCAGGACTGTTTTTTTTCAGAAGCAGAGCCTAAGTTCCTTACTATTATTTTCCTCATAAGGTACATTCCAAATCTTCTGATCCTCTTGAACTTCATGACTACACTATCCCATTTGCTTTGCAACATTATCAATGAATCTCTCTCTCTCTCTTTTTTATGGAGCCTTTCTATCTCCCTAAAATAAGCACACATATCCCTCATTTTGAAAAAGTTTTCATTTGACTCTGCCTTTTCTTGTATCTGACCTAATTCTTTTTTGCTTTTCACAGTTGGAGTCAGTAATAGAATATTCTATTAATGCATTGCTAACTCTACTGATTATCAGCTCATTCTGAATGTCTTATACTATGACCATCATCTCCACCTCTGCACTGAAACCATTCTCTCCACTGTCCCCAGTGATAACACATATGCTGTAACCAACAGGTTTTTTCCTCTTTCCCCAGGTTTAACAATATTTTGTTTTTCTGAGGGTTTTGTGGTGACCATCTCCTGTTTTAAAATTTATTTCTTTGAGCCTCATGCCATAATGCTGTTCTAATCCTCCTCTGTTCCTGTAACTACCCAGATCCTCTTCTCTGACTTCTTGGAATTCCTTTTTTTCTCCCCATTCCTTAAGTAGGCATGGCATCTCTCTTCTCGAGTCTATGTTCTCTTTCTGCATTATCTCCACTCCATGTTACTTTTGTGCAGATGGTTCACAAATCTCCATCTTAGCCTTACATCTCTTTAAATAAAATTCAGTGTTTTTACAAGTGCTCTCAGACATTTTTTTTTTCTGGATGTCCTGCTGACACATCATATTAAACCATTGGATTTAATACCAAACTCATGATACCCTTCCCCCAACTAGCCCATTCTTGTGACTTAACCTAATTTTGTCTAAGTTATCACTATTCTTCCCATCTCCTGGGCTTAAAAATTGTTTAGAGAAATCTTTCATTCCTGTACACTTTTTTCTTTCCAATTTCCCTCTGATTTATCTTTTATTTCTCAGTCTCTTTGTGTCTCTCCCTATTTATATTACTTTTGTACTATTTGTCTTCTAAGTGGTTTATTCAGTCATAGGCTCACTTTTCTATAATCTAGTCTATCAACCATCTCAGCCTATTTGGTTCATTACCCAGCTCACAAACCTCAAATGACTACCAAATACTAAAAGGATTAACTTTTAACTCCTTATTTTGGTGACTTAGGAAAAAAGCTTGGAGAATCCAGTGCTGTTGTCCTGGGTGTGG
>PVIA01010314.1:0-52780 GCA_004024845.1 Tonatia bakeri | reverse complement strand
CCTTTGTCAAGATTTACATGTCTAGAGGATTATCATAAATCACAATTAACAATAGCTTATGACATAAAATTCATCAATTTTACCTGTTGTTAATCACCTTATCTAAAATAGAAACCCTCTAGGGCTTAACACAGCTTATTTTTCTTTATAGCGTGTATCACTGCCAAGTATTTTGTCTCCAACAAAAAGTAATCACCTAAGGGCAAGGACCTTGTTTTGTCAAGACAATGGTATTACATGCGTTTTAGTCATTCCTTTACAGTAGTCCTCCTTTACCCTCTGAAAATGTATTGCAAGACCCCCAGTGTATGCCTGATAATACTGAACATTATAATACACAATGTTTTTTTCCTATACATACACAGGAATGATAAAGTTTTACTTGTAAATTAGGCAAGAGATTAACAACAATAATTACTAAAATAGAATAATTATAACAATATAGTGTAGTAAAAGTTATGTGAATATGGTCTCCCTATTTCTCTCAAAATATCTGATGAGCAATCTGAAAGCCAGCACAGCATGAATATCACTGGGTTATTATCCAAAAGACCCTAATGTTTCTCAAAACCTAAGCTGTCATGAACTGGGCTTGCTTACAGAAACTGGAAAGAATTCCCAAGAACAAAGACCAAAGTGCCAAATGCAAAAACCAAGATGGTGATGAAGCACTGAGTGCAAAAAAAACCATGTGCAAAAGGGTTGAGTGCAACAGAATATGCATACCTAAAATAATTTAATCACTTCACACCACAGCCTATAAATGTAGAGGGCTCTTTCCCAGTCAAGGACAAGGTGCTGTTAGAAAATGAGTTCATCAAGGAATGGAGTTTCTGTTCTGCTTTACTGAACTGTCTTGTTCTATTGGCACAAGTAGCACTGGGAAGAAGGACCTTGGTTTGGACCCTTGAGTAGGATGGGCTGGTAACAAGATACAACAGACATGCTGGATTAAAGGGACTATTCATGTCTTGGACAGGACAGAGCAGGACTATGCAAGATTTCTTCACACTACTCAGAATGGTGTGGGATTTGAAACCTACTAATTATTTCTGGAATTTTCTATTTAATATTTTCAGACTCAAGTAAATGAAACTGTGGATAAGTGGGGGACTCCTCTATATTCCTAGGACAGTGCTTGGAATACAGTGAGCCTTGTTACACGTGCAAGGTTCATGTGCCTGATGCTTCAAAAAAAAGGACAATATTCAATTCATCAGAGTTTGTGAGACAGGCTAGTAAGCCAGGACAAGCAAAATAGGAAAACTGAGGCAGATACTTAAATAACCAGTTTGCAGCCATATAGTAAATCTAGATGCCAAGCAATTTGTAGCCATCTAGTAAATCCTATCTTCCGTACACCAAGAACACTTAAGAGTAAATGATGTGTACTTCTCCCTAACCATAGGGTGCATAGGTTAAATCACGCTGCTCAGGAAGACAGATAGCAAAAATTCACTTAGTGCCATTTGCCAACTATACCCAAGGACAAATTAAGGGAATAAATCTCATTTTGGCACACCTACTGAGATCCTCTCTTAAAACTTCCCCTAGAAAAACTCCCAGACTTTAAAAAGTCCCAAAATGAAGGTCCCCACCACATGTACCATCCTTCCAGTAGCATTCCCATGCCTTTCCCTTTCCTCCTCTTCCTCTTCTTTCCCCACAAACATGAATCTCCTTTTAAGAGATCCCACAAGGCTTGCAACCAGGGAGCAACAGGCAGCAGCAGCTCATCCCAAGCTAACCCCCATGAACCTGTCCCCAAGACCCCCTTTTCTCTGACTGATCCAAAACAGCCCAGCCTAAGTTCATTTTCTTTTTTTAAGAGTTTATTTATTTATTTTGAGAGAGGAAGGGAGGAAGAAAGAGAGGGAGAGAAACATCACTGTGTGGTTGCCCCTTGAGTGCCCCTACTGGGGACCTGGCCCACAACCCAGACATGAGCCCTGACTGGGAATCAAACCAGTGACCCTTTGTTTTGCAGGCCCAGTGCTCAACCCACTGAGCCACACCAGCAGGACCTAAGCTCATTTTCTCACCTAGTATCCTAGGCCCTTCTTTGTTTCTCTGTCCCTGCTTCAATAAATGTCCAAATCATCTGGACTCATGTTGTAAAGTCTTTCCTGCACAAAATCAAGAACCCACATACCTGCCATAGGCAGAACCACTCAGAGCCAAGTCCCCTTATTGGTAACATTTAGAGTAAGAAAATATTTATTGATCAAGAAGGCCTAGTCGTAGAAGATGAGGGTGTTTTATAGCTCCCACAAATCCATCTTAAGATGGCAAAATTCAGGCATCTTTTATTGCCAAGGGAAGGGAGGAGGTAAGGCAAGAGGTTGGTCTAGGCAGTAGACAGACAGCTAGGTGTCGAAATGGATCCAAAGAAGAGCACAAAGATTCTAAATCCAAATCCCTTTGCTCCTGGCGTGAGCAATGGAGGTGCAAGTGTCCAGTAGGCCAGTACCCTGCTAACACCATGCTCCAGTTGTCACTGCTGAAGACATCTCAGAATCACCTCATGTTGATGGGCCTTAAAAACAGGGAGGGGGGGTGGGCTGGGATGGGAGTAAAACTGTACTGGAACAACAGTTAAAACAAAAAATAAATTTAAAAAAAAACAGGTAGATGCACAATGGGCATCTGATAAGCTGTGACAACTGGATGAACATCAGTGTGTATGAAACAATGTGCACACTCAGGGACAGGGACAATTTGGTGGATGCTCAAGGGCTACATCTATGGCAGTGCCACCAAGTATCTGCACAATCCGGAGATCATCCACATGGTCAAGCAAGAAGTGTTGGCCAAGTCATTGCCCACCTGGCTTGCTGCAGCGGAAGCAGCAGAAAGGCGGAGGTACCTGGGGTGCTGGCTGAGTAAGGAGGAGTGTTTGGAGGTCAGGGCCAAAGCTGGATTCCAAGCACAGGCAGAGGTCAGCCAGAAAAGAAGTCCAGCAGGCAGGCAGGGCACACATCCAGCAGGACCTCTGCCCCCGGAGACTTGAGCTCCAATCCACGAAGTCTGTTCAGAACAGAAATAAGAGGCAGGTGTTGCAGGGATGTCCAGCCATGCATTTTGTGAACCTCCTCTTCATGTAAAGTCTTTTTTTTTTCAGCCAGCAGTTCTACAATTGGAAATGTTATTTGGTTATTTTAATTTTGTGAAGTCACAGCCAACTTAATTTCCTGAAAGGTTCTCTGTGTTAATGCAGTTTTAGAGCCCTAGCCCTTGCATTACTAAGGTCATTCTCCAAACAGGTTTGTTTTGTATCTCTTGTTGGATCCCTGGGTAGCAAACAGGTTTTGATTTTAAGTTCTTTGCCCTGAGATTGATAGTCCAGGCATTTCCTGAAACACATCTTTGAAACTATATTTTCAAAACAAGTCCAGACAGACATGTTGCCTCAAAAGCTGTTGTAGGGACATGGTTGCGCCCTGCTCCTTTGCCTCTTCTCCTTCTTTGTGTTACAAAAATGAAAACAAAACACAACAAAAAAATCCCCTTTGTTCCTTGTCGGTCAGTTGACTCTACACGATCTGGGTCAGGAACCGGAGACTGCCCTAAATCTTTGAAAAACATTCACGACTTTGTGTAAATTTCCATACCTTTAAATTGACATAAGGCTGCTCAAACCTCAAGCAGAATTCCTCTAGTTATATTAGCATTATTGTAGCAGCTATTAGCCTGAAGGCCATCAGAGAAAGTAAGTTGTTACAGCCTCAGTAAACAATGAGTTAAGAGTTAAAGAAAACAAAAATAACCCCTTCGAAGAGCAAAGACTTCTCATTTTACAGATCAGGGCGATAGAATAATTTTTAATTCTCACACCACTGTCTTTCAAGTCTTGAGTAATTTTTATAACTGTTGCAAGCGAGACTGTAGACAAAAACAAAGAGTTCTACCACAAAGAGCTAAGATATCCCAACTACCCCCGCCCCTGCCCGCACCCAAACGGCGCCCCCACTAATCTTCGCGCGTCACGCGCCTCCAGCCCGCAACCCCTCCTTCCTCCAGTGCCCACCCTCTGTCAGAGGTCTGCTCGTGATTGGCTGCTCGTGGTGTAGGCTGCTTTTCCGGATATTGCGTCACGCAGCCCGCCGGTGGACTGTGCGCACGCAGACCGTGAGAGCCGGGAGTAGGGCCTAGGTGTGTGCGTCCGCGTTTTGCTGTCCCGGAAGGGGAACTGCGCGGTTGAGGTGACCGGGGATCGAGGTACCGCTCTTCCGACCCGACGGGCACGGGAGATCACCCTGTTCTCAGTCAGGCCCTCGGGGACCCGCTGGGTGCGCTTGGGGAGGGCTGGAGACAGCGGCACTGCTGGGTGCGTCACAGCCTGGTGGCGCGTTAGGATCGTCCTGCCGATGACCCTGTGAATGGGAGCAGCGCCTTTGGGGCCCGGGGGTAGGCAGGCAGGGGCTAGCCCCTCGCTGCCGTTTTTTCCCTAGACAGCGAGGTGCTGAATCACCCGCCGCTGGGCCGCACAGCTGCTGCCCGGGAGATAAGAGGGTACCTGAAGCGGGGATGTTGTAGGGTGTGCGTTGACTTCGGGAGGCTGGAGGCTTGTCGCCGGTTTCTCTAGAGAGTCTAGTGAGTTGGGTCAAATTCCTTGAGGACCAGGCACCTGAGCTCGCTAATGCTCACAGAAGCGTACATAGTATTTATCTATTTTATACCGGGGGAACCTGAGTCTCAGAGGTCAAGCACACTTGCAGCAGAAGCAAGATTCCCACCTTGTTCTATTACGCGTCACGGAAGCCACTCCGAGCTCGGCCTGTTCCCAGTCCGTGTGTTGAGGACTAAGGAGATAGACCGCAGTTGTAGGCGGAAATGATGCAATAGCATGAAAGTCCTAGAAGAACTTGGTATTTTCCCAAAGGACAGATGCCCACTGTTGTACCTGGTGTACATAGATCCTGGGGCAGAGCTGGAAGTGCATTGAGATAGTTATTTTAAAGCAAGGACTCTTAGCTTTGGGGTGCTAGCTAAAATATATATTCCTTCGTCCCCTTCCCAGAGATTGAATCATTAGGACCAGAGTTAGACTCCGGAATCTACGTTTTAAAATGCATCCCAAGTGGTTTCAATAGCTTGGTATATTTTATATCAACGTTTTAAGAGAAGTAATTTTTGGCATGTTCGGCAGAAATTTGTTTGGTTTTCACTGATGTCTTTTAACCTTGTAGTGCAGTATGACCTTGAAGAGTTAGTCATCTCTTCTTGGGTGACATTTTTCCTCAGCTCAAAAGTTATACTAGAGTTTTTTTGTGTTTTTTTTTGTGTGTGTTGATTTCATTGAGGTGACTTTGATTAATAAAATTATAAAGGTTTCAGGTGTACAGTTTTATGATACATCACCCCTATGTTGTATTATGTGTTCATCACCCCAAGTCAAGTCTCCATAGAGTCTTTTAACTTTTCTCAGTGTTGGTATAATTCTTAAGTCAAAGGCATATTTATAAAAGCAGTGGCACACCATGTAGATTCCCCTGAGACATTCACTCTGTGTTAGCCACATAACCTACATAGTGGTATGTTTTGTTACTGCGTACGTGAACTGGGATTCAAACCTAATTTGGTGATTCATCTCCAACTGGGTTTTGTGGGATGGATTTATTGAATTTAACAAGAGACATGCAGAAGGTTTATCATTAACATTTTAAAAGGTCACTTTATTCCATCTTTTCTGCTGAGGGATGGTTGGCTCCTTCCTATCTCTGGACCCCTCATGTCATTTCCTCAGTTCGTTCATGGGTTATTTTTTGTCTTTGTGTCCAACTAGCATTTTAGATCAGCTTTGGTAAACCTGGTTCACCACCATGCTGGCCGCAAGACTTGTGTGTCTCCAGGCACTACCTTCCCGGATTTTCCACCCAGCTTTCACCAAGGCCTCCCCAGTTGTGAGGAATTCCATCAGGAAGAATCAATGGCTTTTAACACCCAGCAGGGTAAAAATAATCTGAATGTTTTTATATTGTTGTCTCTCTCTTTGTGCCCCCTAAGACCATTGATGCACGGGGGTGGTGGTGGTGGGGATATACTATGAAGTTTCCTACTCTACCATTAGTCCTTTATTGGAACACTTAGCCCTGATATTGACCCAAAATAGCTTATTCCCCACCAGTTTGGTATCATTCTGTTTCATCTTTATCTCATGTGAAAGAGAAAAGGAACTATAATTTTTCCTGTCTTTACAGCTCTTACAGCTTCTCATTTAGAGTAGTTTGTGAGGGATTGAGAGCTATGGTATAGATATATTCATGGAGCCTATAATCAAAAGCTTAAGAACCTAGGATTATTACCAGCTGGCCAGTAGACATTGCTAACTGTTATTTCATGTCTAGTTTAGGAAATGGTGAAATCTGTCAGGTAAGAAAGAAGTCCATTTCCTTTGATAATAGATATCTCTTCTAACATTCAAAGCAGAAATATAAATTTTGAAATGTGAGGTGGATAAGGAAATACACAAAATATAGGAGGGACGGGGTTTTTCCTCTTAACTGTTTCACTGTTGAAAAGGAACTAAAATATAGGTAGTAGTCATTCTTTCCTTTAGCTTTGTGTTAAAGAAAGAACCTTTCCTGAGCCCGTTTCCCAGATGAAAAACAGTGTAGCTAATATTGAATGCATGTGTTTAAATAGTTAGTGTTTAAGTATAATAAATACAAGTAAAATCTGTAGTTTGTGAAATAAACAAGTCTGAAACTTAAACTAAGAAGTTAAGTTGTAATGAATTAGTCACCTTGAAGATAGAGCACAAATGGGGTCTCCATACAGGTTTTTGTTTGTTTGTTTGTTTAAGATTTTATTTATTTTTAGAGAGGAGTAGGGAGGGAGAAAGAGGGAGAAAAATATCAATGTGTGATTGCCTCTCGCACGCCCCCTACTGGGGACCTGGCCTACAACCCAGGCATGTGCCCTGACTGGGAATCAAACCAGTGACAGTTTGGTTCACAGCTCGTGCTCAGTTCACTGAGCCACACCAGCCATGGCTCCATTTAGTTTTTTAGATTTGTTAACATACTTTCATTGTAGAATTATATGCATATAAAGTGTCATATTGCTTTATATAGTTTTCTAGTGTAATGAAAGCCTGTTTTCACTTTGTTGTTAACATTCTATTTTATTATGGATGGTGTATGTCTGTGTTTTCATGTATATCAGGAATATGCCAGCAAGACAAGAATTGGGATCCGACGGGGTAGAACTGGCCAAGAACTCAAGGAAGCAGCAATGGAACCATCAATGGAAAAAATATTTAAAAGTAGGTGTCAGTTTTTAGTTTTCAGATGAAGTCTATAAACAGCTTCCTAAAAATATGTGCAAATTTCTGTATATGTGCATTTTCTGGGAAGAAGGGCAATTATTTTCATCATTGTCAGGAATCTGATGACCCAGAAAAAAATGATACTCAACACTAGATTTAGTGGTTCCCAGTCCCAATTCTTCCAGTGAAAAATATTACTTTCACCATCACATATGTAAAGTCTGTTAAGGAAGGTCATTTGAAGTTGCATAGACTCGTTATTCAAGCGTATATTTGTATATATTTCAGGTCAAGAATAAATTGTCAAAACACCTATGTTAATGAAAGCCTAGCTGTTCAGAAAGAGCCCTCTTAACTAGCTGCCCTGCTCAGGCCTCTCAGGAAGCAGACCCATTTGTTTCACAGTTTGGATTTCAGCTTTGCAAGTTTGGAAGCTAGATTGTTAATCGACCCAAAGCCAGTCAAAGAACACTACTGCTCCTTAATCTTACAAAATGTTAATATATTATAGTGGGAGAGATCCCTAATTGGTATCCCCCAAGGTATTTATGATCACTAAGGTGGCTTTAGAAACTAAGTTATATGAATCCTATGGCCAGAGAATAGTAGCATTCCTAGTGAACACGTTTAGTCTAAAGGGAATAAGATGATCTTTGTGAATACTACCCTCATCCAGTTAGACTTGATAAGTTAGTTGTTTCTTTCTCAGTACTAAGATAAGAGCACCCTTTCCCTTAATTGAGCTGATTAAACACTGATTCCATTTTTCTGTGATTCCTTATTTATTTATTTATGTTCGGTTCCATATAAAACACCATCTTTGCTAATTGCACTTTAGACAAATGTGATATAACATTTAACATTTCTTTCTCATCTTTATTTTCTAAGTGTCATGAGAATACATCCCAGACTCTTATTGGTAAAATAACATATCACAGAAGTCGCCCCACATCAACAGATATACCACCCTCAGTTTTGTCGGAGTGAGATTAAAGGTTAATCAGGGGTGATTATTTTTCTACTAATCATTATACCTGTGTTTCAGCAATTTTTTTTTTACTGGTCCCCTAATTTTCAGGCCATTCGTATATCCCTATACATATTAATTATGGCTATTACAAAGAAGTATGGTATATAGTTTGACTTCCCTCACTTAAATATTGGGAAGGGCTTACCACCAGCATTTTAATTTAGTCAAAACATGGCAGTGTTAACCTTCATTCCTCCTGTATTCTACAGTTGATCAGATGGGAAGATGGTTTATTGCTGGAGGGGCTGCTGTTGGTCTTGGAGCATTGTGCTACTATGGCTTGGGAATGTCAAATGAGATTGGAGCAATCGAAAAGGCTGTGTAAGTAAATGGTTCTCTGACAGTTCTAGCCTTAAATGTCAGGATTCTGGTCCAGCCAGTCTCCTGTGATGCAGGTAAAAGACTATCCAGGCACAACACAAACTGTTTTTACCAGGAGAGAGAAAGGGAGAGCAAACCTCTGTAAAGAGAGAGTGCTCCAGACCAGTCTTCCCATAGGGCTTTCATTTGCTTTTTCCCCATGCGCCTTGTGGTTCTTATTCATCATAAATCATCTCCTAAGCTTGGGAAAGCTATTTTCAGCACAAAAGCATACGTAGTTTGTGAAAACAGAGAATAGTGTCAGATAAATCTTTGCACGACTTTCTTATCTTATAGGAAAAGACAGTGTCCTTTAGAACTAACAAAGTGATGTATAACTAGTAAGCAGGATGTGAGTTAAACATAAACTATATATGTAAAGCTCAGCCTGGCTCCAAAGCTAAATGCTTCAATAAGCAGAATACAATTGCCTAAGTTGATTAATAGGTTTGTTTACCTCATACAAGGGTCTGTGTTTTGGGACACTTTTCCCTGGGAACCTACTGCCACTTCCCTCCAGCCCCATTCAGCTTCTGGTGCCATGCCTCCGCTTGGCCCATGCTGCCTGAGGATCATAGCTGCAAGAACCAGAGGTGGTGGTCCCCAACATTAAAGGCTCCAATTTTCTTCTCATCCTTATCTTTTGCCACTTTTGGAATGTTGAATGTCTAGTCTTCCAACTGTGTGGAATATACATGAATAAAGGTAGAATCTTTTGTTTTGACGTATAGTTAATCAAACTTGAATAATCTTTTTTTAAGTTTATATGTATTTAAGTAGGGAGAAAATATGTTGCTTTGCACATGAGCCAAGTGCTTATATGTCTTCTGTCTTTTACTGTTTATAGTAACTTCAGTGTATGTATCATTTCCTTGATAAATGAGGTGAATAAGATTTAGAGCAGTAAGGGGATGTTTCCCAAGGCCTCCCAGCTAATCTGAGTCAACAAAAGTTTACATCCAGAATCTTATAAATGAACCATATTGTGTTTTCTTTACAGAATCTGGCCCCAGTATGTGAAGGATAGAATTCATTCCACCTATATGTACTTAGCAGGAAGTATTGGTTTAACAGCTTTGTCTGCCCTGGCAGTGAGCAGAACTCCTGTTCTCATGAACTTCATGATGAGAGGCTCTTGGGTGGTAAGTCATCTTGTTTTTGTTTACCTTTTCCACTGCATAGCAAAAGTTTAGACAGAATAAATATTGGGGGCAGGGTGTTAAATGGAATGAATATCTTACTAAATTGAACAGTTTTTTGTTTAAATAATAAATGAATTATTAGTGCAGCTGAGACAAAGTAGGAAGTACATCATGAGGTACGTCAGCTGTTACTCTTTGTTAAATGTGTATTTTATAGCGACAAAGGGGTTGGAGACAAAACTTTATAGGAATGTGCTATTTATCTAGCTGCAGATAACAAACAGCCTTTATTTTATATATTTTACAGCTATTTACTAAAAATAAGGCAGACCCCAAACCAAAACATTCTGTACTGTTACGAGTAGAGTAGTACAGTGCTGTAATTATTCTGAATTTTCTAGACTCTATGTGAGGTATATTGAATGAGTATTTCTTGTGCATTTGTCGTTTTACTAGATGTCAAAACTGTTACAAATGTGGTGCCTATTTCTCTAGTTTCTGGTTGAAGAGATGAACTAGAGTAAGTGGTAAAGGGTGCACTATAATAAGTAGAAAGTTTAAAATCAGATGAAAGACTGTCTTTGTCTTGGACTAATAGAGAGATTCCTTGAAGGACAATTTTTTCTCATCAGGGCCATTGAGGCCTAGCATTTTTTATTTTAGGAGAGAAGAGGGGTAGTCCAAGATTGCAAAACAGCTTGAGCAAAGGAGGTAGTCATGAAAAGTGACTTTACAACCCCATTCAAGTATTTGAGGGCTAGAGTATAAAGAAGGCAGTTAGGAAGGTGATGCATGGTTGCCAAGCTGGGGAGAGTGCCTCACCTGTGAGGGGCCTTTGCAGATACTGGCACAGCAAAAGTCTGATGGGTATTGGAGTATTGAGAACTAATGTGGAAGAGACAAACAGGTGTGCTAGCTGAGCCTTTGCAAGATAAGAGACGAAGAATGGTAATGTGAACTAGAGACTAGAGGGGAAGGGAAGATGGGAGAGTTTATGTACTACTCAGAGATTTCCCATGGCAAACCAGTTCTCTCCACAGGTAACCCAAATCCATCTAACTTCCAAATTTGTATATTTCTACTATATTTTACATTTCAAAAGGAGAACCATTTATAGTAGCCATTTGGACAGTATGGTATTCTTAGGATATTGCTTCTCAGATAGCTGTCATGAATTGTGTAGCTTAGAGGTTCATGAAGATGCAGAATAAGCTTGGTGCATTCTCAACAAGAATGTCAGATTTAATCAGTAGTAAATAATTTTAAAATAGTGCTTTTTGTAATATACATGGCTGTATGAAAACATGCAAAAGAGGTTAGCCCCTAAAATAGGTCTCCAAAGAAGTTTTGTGCACGGGCCAAATTGTCAGCTCTATGTGGGCATAGGATCACTCTCACATGCCGTTTATTCACTAATTAAATAAAATAGTTTGGAACGCCAGACAGATTGTATAGAGATGAAGATGGAGCTTTGTGGTAAGCTACAAAGGAGGAGGGTGGCAGACATACACACAGATAATGTCAGAATTTGTACTGTTTTTGGAGGAGAGGCATCTAACACATCATGGCAGTCAGGAGACCAACCATAAAAACTTCCCAGACAAGGGGGTAACCCTTTTCTTTTTTAAATTTTTATTTATGTTTTTAGACAGAGGAGAAAGAGGGAGAGAAACATCAATGTGTGGTTGCCTCTTGCACGCCCCCTACTGGGGACCTGGTCCACAACCCAGGCCTGTGCCCTGACTGGGACTTGAACTGGCGACCCTTTGGTTTCTCCATCCATCGCTCGATCCACTGAGCCACACCAGCCAGGGCAAGGAGGTATCCCTTGAATAAGTCAAACAAACAGGAAAGAAGGATTTATTCTCAGTCACAATGAACCTGGGGCATGTTTGCAGCCGTACTAGTTCAGTGCAGCTGTAATGTAGAGTAAGGAAAGCTAAAAGGCAAAAATAAAACTGGATTATGGAGGACTTTAAAATAAAAGGTATGATTTTAATAAATATCCTGAAAATGCTTTGCACAGAAATGTATGAAGTGGTTTTTAGTAACTGTTTCTCATTGGAAAATGGTAGGGTAGAACCCACTGTGCTTTTTCTGTATTAATATGAGTAAGAACAGCTGTTCTGTTCAGTTGTATTACATTGGAGGTTGCACATGCAGATGCCTGTATGACAGACAGATAATGCAAATGAGTGAGGCAGGCCTGGTATGTCACATGGGATTATTGGCATCTAGAGAAAAAGTGCTCTCAGTTAAGAGCATTTACATTGAATTGTTTGTTTGAATATTTGGCCAAACAAAATACCTGCTATCCGATTCTGTCCAAAGGCAGCGAGTATGCTGTTTTTCCTTTAAATTTCCTGAAGATTTATTATCATCTTTCTTCCATTATTTACATTTCTTCCTTGTTATATACACAGGGAATATTTATATATCATAACACTGGAAGTCTAGGCAAAGAAAAGGGAAGAGGACCAAGTCAGCCAGAAAACTGGGAGGATAGAAACATAGTCTTATTTCTCATCTTTTCCACGTGCTTCTTCTATTTTTCAGGTTTTCTTTTAGCAAATACGGAGTTGAAGGCAATGTGCTCTATATTCTGATTGGTATATCGTGACTAATACTTTCAAATGCTGTTTGTGCTATACTAAAATAAATATCATTAAAAATTATTTTTCTAGGATTCTTAAAGGGATTTTATTAAACTTTTGTCTATAAAGAATAAAGTTTTTGAAAGATAGTGTTATTAGTCAAAGTTTAACTCATTCACTTGAAGCTGTCTGCAGAACTTCACTATATGGCAGTAAGGGCACTCTTGCTAACTTGGCCAAACTGAAATAAAGACCTTTAATGTGCTAGAAAAATACAGGATTCTATTTATTATCCTTCATCTTTGTAAACATGGTTTATTTGAGGGACTAACTGAAATTGGAGTGTGAGGTTTTCTACTTTGCTGTTGTATAAGGACCAATTTTTCTTAGCAGTATGTGCCTTTCAGACAATTGGTGCGACATTTGCAGCCATGATTGGAGCTGGAATGCTGGTACAGTCAATACCATATGACCAGAGCCCAGGCCCAAAGCATCTTGCTTGGTTACTACATTCTGGTATGTTCTAATTTTCAACTGTTACTAAGTGAATCTTGACTACTACCTTTTTGGTTGCTCTTCACAACCATAAATGCTTTGTACATAATTTAATTAACCCCCATGTTTAGAAAATGCTTATAATTTTCTGCACTTACTACTGGTTACATAATGAGACCATGGGCATCCCCACTATTACACTTGCCTCCTTGAACAGTCTAGTATATGCAGCAATTTCCTTTTATGTATTTTGTCTAATACCGAGAGGCCTTCAGCTCCGATACACAATCGCTTGAGAATTGTTTTAGTTTATGTTTAGAAAAATAAATGGTGAAAAGAAGGAGGTAAAACATATGAAAGAATAGGAGAGGAGGTTTTTGCAGTGAAGCATTTGGAGAAAGAAAGCAGTCCCAAAAGATTTTTAGAAATGCATATTTTTGTCTGATGAGTTTAGCTGAGTCAGTATTAAGGTAATTTTTGGTATGAGGTCACATTGGGCAGGGCAGTAACTGTTCAACCCTGCTATTACAGGACCATTCTAACATCCTTTTATATGTTGTGAATTTTCCCTTAAGTGTTATATGACAGATTATTTGAAAGTTTAGATAAGTTTTCCACCCCAGGTATCCCAGGATATTCTGTCTCTGGGTTGAATAAAGAAATATCCTACAGAGGAATTTTTATCCAGTATTTTTCCTAGAGCAAAAAATATTTTTTTAATTCATCATCATGAATCATAATTAATTACCTTACCACTTGATCTAGAAACATTATTCTTGGAAAAGAAACACACTAGTATTGAAATTTCAATATGAAGGTAGCTCTTTGCCTGTTCCTTGATTAAACTGTACACATACGATGTTTAAGAAAAGTGTAACTTCTTGTACTCACCACTGAAATAATGCCTTGCCTAAGATTTATTTTTTAGTTGAGTTCTATTTATCTTCGTTAATCATATTGTGGAAAACTCACTGTAATTTTAATAGGATGTTTGTAAATGTCTTGACAGCTGAAATTATTTTTTCCAAGTTGTGATCACATTCCCTGTTAATGCAAGGTAACAGCAGTGCCTGTTCTTGGAGTTTCTCTGTTTCAAGATTATCGTCATATGTTCTCATTTTCTCGTTTCACTTCGTTTCCTTTTGGCAGCAGGAGATTTGACCTGGAGCTATGCATTTTAAGCTATTTTAATCTCAGTTCTTACATGTATGAATGTTGTTGTAAAGACTAATGTTAGGTTCAGATCCAAATAATGAATTACATAGAATTTGACAGAGTTACTAAAAATTTAGATTTGTGTTTGTACTTGTGATTGTGACTGATTGTAATAGTGTTACGCTTGTGATTTTAGAATCTGGATAGCCCCAAGTTTTGGTTGTAGAATTTGGGGGGTAGTATCACCTAAATAAGGGGAAGGCTTTTTGTGATTGTGCTGTTTACCAATATGGTATAATATGTTCAAATGGGGTGTTAGTTAAAAGTGTTAGTTTCCCCTTATGTCATTGTTTAGTAAAAAGTGACCACTTGCTCTTTCTCCAGGTGTAATGGGTGCTGTGGTAGCTCCTCTGACGATATTGGGGGGGCCTCTTCTCATCAGAGCTGCGTGGTACACAGCAGGCATCGTAGGAGGCCTCTCCACTGTGGCGATGTGTGCACCAAGTGAGAAGTTTCTGAACATGGGTGCACCCCTGGGAGTGGGCCTGGGCCTCGTCTTTGTGTCCTCTCTGGGTAAGCCACTATGCTTTGATACCTGGTTCTTTGCTCATGATGTCCCAAAATCATCTTACGTACTCAATATCCTACTGGAGGGAATATATTTAGTCATTTTTAAAAGTTGTTTAAAAAATACATGCTAATTAGACTGGATTTTCTTATTTGGCATGACAAACCATTACTATTGTTTTTGCCAAATACATCGAAAATGGTAAAGGTGGCCTGGAGAACATGAAGATTGCTCTGATGCAAGAGCATTCCTTGTGATGTGGGCAAGTAACCCTTTGCAGGAATGAGTATCATGGATTTTGAACTGAATGTACACAAAACTAGACCATGCTTATACCCAGATGTGTTGTTGCTAGCAGTATACCAAATAAGTTTTTTTAAGTTAGGTTAATTATAAACCCAGTTATAGAAAAGTGCTTTTTTAAAAAAGAACTTTTTTTTTCCCATTTTTATTTCAGGATCTATGTTTCTGCCACCTACCACTGTGGCTGGTGCCACTCTGTACTCAGTAGCAATTTATGGTGGATTAGCTCTTTTCAGCATGTTCCTTCTTTATGATACACAGAAAGTAATCAAGCGTGCAGAAATAGTACCAGTGTATGGAGTTCAAAAATATGATCCCATCAATTCGTAAGTACTCTTTTTAATGTCTTTGTTACATAAAGACATTTGTGTCATTTTGTCCTATTTTGTTTTGTGACTGCATTCATTTCTTAGGGCTGCTGTTACCAGTTATACAAACTGGGTGGTTTAAAATAACAGAAAATAATTCACAATTTTGAAGCCAAAATCTAAAATCAAGGTGTCATCAGGGTTGGTACCTTCAAAGGACTCTTAAGGGTGAATCGCTCCGTGCCTGTCTCATCGTCTTATTACAGTCGGCATTCCTCAACTTGTAGATACAGCAGTTCAATCTCTACCCCTTTTTTTAATTCTTTTTTATTTTTAAACTTTTTATTGTTTATGCTATTACAGTTGTCCCAATTTTTTCCCCTTTTCCCCCATCCTCCTATCTGCCTGTCTTAACATGGTGTTTTCCCTGTAACTGTTTGTCTCCTCTTATGAGGACAGGTGTCATATTAGACTAAAAGGCCACTACAGTATTCATCTTAACTCACATCTTAATTATATCTACAAAGATCCTATTCCCAAATATGGTCACATTTACAGGTGACCAAGGATTAGGACTTAAAATTATCTTTGAATTTTAGCCCTGGCTGGCATAACTCAGTGGATTGAGCATGGGCTGCAAACCAAAGCATCGCAGGTTCGATTCCCAGTCAGGGTACGTGCCTGGGTTGCAGGCCACGGCCCCCAGCAACTGCTGATATTTCTGTCTCTCTCTCTTTCTTCCTCCCTTCCCTCTCTAAAAATAAATAAATAAAATCTTTAAAAAAATTTATCTTTGAATTCAACAATTACTATTTTATTTCTTTTGCCCTTTGGCCTATTTTCCCTCTCTGGTAAGCTGTGTATCCACAGAAATTTGATTGTACAGAGTTTTGTTTTTTTAAGAAATTTATTTATTTATTTTTAGATGAGGGTGGGGTGGGGAGTAGGGAGAGAGGGAAAGGTCAATGTGTAGTTGCCTCTCATGTGCCCTTTATTGGGGACCTGGCCAACAACACAGGCATGTGCCTTAGTTGGGAATCAAACTGGTGACCCTTTGGTTTGTAGGTCAGCACTCAGTCCACTGAGCCATACCAGCCAGGGCTAATTCAGAGTATTTTCAATTAGCCTTATGGTGCTCTTATAGGTCAATTAATTTTTATATTTAATAGACTTTAGAACTGAAGAAAAGATTTCTTAGGTATTCATTGGAAAGTGTACATAAATGACTTGAAATGTTTAATGAAAAGCTTGTTTTATTAAAAATTGGAAACACCTTAGTATGAAAATTTTATTTTAGGGATAATCAAAGTTAACTAACATTAAATGTTGTAATGCTTTTTTCTTTTCTTTGCTTCCCCACCAAAGTAGTGTAGTTTATTTAAACAGTTTCCCTGAGTTTCATGACCACATTTTTTAAGGTAATTTTTTTAATTAAAAATGTAATGGTTTTTAAAATGCTGCTCTAATGCTTCAGGTGTGTAATGGGTTAAGTGAGGGTGAGGTGTTAAGGGATTGTATTGTATTTTAAAATGTCAGACTTGTGTCTGACATGTCTTTGTAAAGGTGTTTCTTTGGTTTTGTTTTGATTCTTTATTGTCTAGCACCCACTTTTTTCCCACAGAATGCTATACTAATAGTAGAATTTTAGAGAATAGAATCATGATTTTTAAACTGTCCTTTACCATTTAAACTGCCAGACGAAAATCTTGACTATTGTCTTATCTAGAACTTCCTTAGTTGGCATCTTGTTTTAAAATTTCCATCTTATATACCTGGGACAAATAATCAGTATTGTTTTTCCTTCTTTTCAAGATTAAGAAATAGTTTTTATCATTGGTATTAGAATTGCATCATATTTAAACAGGCATTTTTTCCCCTAGGATGCTGAGGATCTACATGGACACGTTAAATATATTTATGCGAGTTGCCACTATTCTAGCAACTGGAAGCAACAGAAAGAAGTGAAGTGACTCAGCTTCTGACTTCTTTAGTGCATCAGACATCTTGCTTGTTTAATAGGGGCAGGTATTCATTAGTAGTTTGTTCAAGCAGCTTTCATTGAAGTTTAGAAGATAAGAACTTGTCATCATGTTTGAAATGTCCCAGTAATGTGATGCTTCAGGTCTGCTTTTTCTTCTGGAGAATAAATTCAGTAGTTCTCTGCCAAGTGAGCACACACACTCAATTCTCATGTTTGAGTAATTCTGAAATGCTTTAATAAGTAAAAACTGAGGCTTGTGTTGGGAGAATTTATTTTATCTTTTGATTTTTTTTAAGTGAAAATTAGCAAACTTGTGTTTACCTGCATAAGTTTTGGAATGCAGAATATTAACACGTAATGTCATGAGTGGTGTAGAGGTTTGGTACAAGGACCAGAGAAAAGTTAAAGGGTCACCTGCAGTATTTCTTTGAATGCTTAGACTTTAGGACTTGTGTAACTGGTGGTGAGCCAGTGAGAGGCAATCACTTTTTACATTTGTCTGCTGAATTTATCAGAAGCATTGAGCATAAAACAAAGACATGAGTGATACATTTTCCTGGTGTTCCTTTTTAGTTCTCCTTTTAAAATGTAGATGTGCTCATGTTTGGCTCCCCATTGTTTGAAATTATTAGGACACTTTAGAATTTTAATATGAAGAATTCCTGATATATAATATGTGTGTGTGTGTGTTTTACTTTTGTGTGTTCTAGAACAAAATATCCTGAGAATACCTTCTCAAGATAAAATATTCAAAGTATACAAATAATATGTTCATAATTGCTGAAATTTTTGCATATTTATTGAAACGTTTAATAGAATACATGCTCGCTTTTCTCATCTCTTCAGGCTTTGAAGCTTCTATTAGGAAAACCTGTTTGTGGCTTACACTTAAGATATGAAGGCAGTTTTTCTCCTAAGACTTGGTTTCTTGCATTCCCTCTTAGACCAACCACTAAAAAAAAGGAAAGCACAGATACTCTTTCTTTATGGACTATATTAGTCAGAAGTGTAGTGGGCAGAATACTTCATTAGCATGTCCCCTAGCAGAATTTGCCTTCTCTCCTACATAGACTGTTACTTAACTCCCTTGTGACATTTGTAAGTTTTTTGATAAGAGAAGAGCTATTTTGAAAGTTCTTAATGAATGAAGTATATATGATTATTGAGATGATTGGTGTTTTTTGACAAGCATTTATTATAGTAATACAGAAATAACTACTTTAATGACCACAAGTTACATAGGATGCTTATGTTTGAAATAATAAAGGTTCCAGCCAGGTGGTGATTGGTCTGTAATTTTTCCAGCTGAACCATATACACACTATTTGAATAGTGGGTCTGTTCAAGAAAGCAACTTATTCTCTTACCAATATAGTGTTTATAGTACAATGTGATTATCATCACAGTACTTAGAGCCATATTGCCTTTATTTGAATCCCAGCTCTCCTACTTATTTCTTATGTGACCTAGGCATTACTTAGCTTCTCAGTGCCCATTTCCTCATCTATAAAATGAAGATGATAGCAGAATGTACCTGAAGGTGAAATATGATGGCACTTGTAAGTTTAGCTGCCATTGCTAGTTTGTTTGTTTGTTTTTTCCCCCTAAGAAAAATCTAGGTGCCAAGCTTCTGTTTTTTTCCCTACTTTAGTTCCTATAAAGTGTCAGTGTGATCTTAAAGTAAAATCTTTTTTGTTTCTTTAAAAGATTTTTTTATGTATGTATGTATGTATGTATTTTAGAGAGAAGGGAAGAAAGGGAGAAAGAGAGGGAGAGAAACATCTATGTGCAAGATATATATATATATATATATCAGTTGCCTCTCACACACTACCAGCTGGTGACCTGGCCCACAACCCAGGGCACATGCCCTGACCTGAAATCAAACTAGTGACCTATTGGATCACAGGCTGGCATTCAGTCCACTGAGCCGTACCAGCCAGGGCTTAATGTGAAATCTTAAAGATCCTTTTGTCTTTAGTCACATTCTGGATCCGAAATTTTATATCTTTACGTTTGGATTGTATCACACACAAAACAAAATGGTTTAATTTCAACAATGGATATCAGCAGAAACTTATCTAGAAAATCAAGGATTTTTAAAAAATTTAATGGCTTAGTATTTTAACTTCTGATTTTGCTAAGACAATGAAGACTTTTAAGTATAAAACGTAAGATATATGAGGGGTGGGGCCCTTGTATTACTGGCTTCCCCCACTGAGTATTTTAGGAACTTGCCTACCTGTATCAGTGTACCAGCTGGCATTGTAGTGGTGAGAAGGCTGTGTTCAGTTTCAGCAAATTTTTTTTGGAGACTCTTTCAACATGTTTGCCCATGTCATGATGGATGATGTACAAGCGCCCATGCCCCACCCTCCCTATTCACCCAGTCTCACCTGAGTGACTATTTTTTGTTGTTTTTCTGGATGAAAAAAGTCCTCAAAGGGAAATGTTTTGCCAGTGTGGAAGAGGTGAAACAAAAAACAGCAGAAACCCTAAAAGGCATCAAAATAGACAAGTTCAAAAACTTTTGAATGGGGGGAAAAATGCCTGGATAGGTGTATTGCATCAAATGCAGAGTACTTTGAAGGTGCCTGAAGTTTAAACATATAAGAATAAATACAATTTTTTATATGTCCAGGTTTTTGGGGGGATCTCCCTCGTGTAAAATGTGAGTACTTATACTAGGTCTAAAGTAATCATTAGGTCCTTGGCTCCTTTGACATCCCACTGGGATTTATTTTCTCATATCACTCACAGGGAAGTATATACTAGCAAATTGATAGTTTTTAGCCAAAAAACAAAATAAAACAAAACCCTGTTTCTCATTTTTTTATACATCATCTGAAGTGTTTAGAGGATAACTAAGATGTGTTTAAAAATAACAACATGCAAAAATAAAGGTATTTTTGGTTTATTCACAGTATTATCTCATGAACATTCAATCAGAAAACACTGAATGTATCAGGTAGGTACCATGCTAACTGGACCAGGAGAGACAATGACGAATAAAAATTGCCCTGTAAAGAATAGCATCCCTGTGTAAACACAGCTGCAGTCCATTGTGTTGAGTTCAGTGAGAGACGTGAACAAAGTAACGTGTCCAAAATGCCCCAGGAGGAAGTCTTCAAGTAAATGTAGTAGTTATAGCACATTAAAAAAAAAAGATGACATTCCACACACAGGAAGAGTAGGGATATATGGAGAAAATGGCAAGAAGCGAGAAATTCCCTTGAAGCCAGCAGGTTTGTGTTCTGTGGTTAGAGCACTTTAAAAAGTTGGCTGTCTTCTCTGCTGTTTAAAATGTTAGAGACACATTTCCCTTAAAATTGTTCATCTGGATAAAATGTGTCTACATTAAAAGTTTCTGAACCTAAATGACAGCCAACATGTGTAGCATTTCGATAGGGTGGGATAAGTATCCAGATAGGCTGGTTAGTAGCTAATAATTGATTTTTTTTATGTTGTGTGCTAATTCCTTCACACAAATGGTAACATTCCTCTGAGCTAGGTACTGCTATACCCATTCTGCAAAGGGGTAAACTGAAGCCCACAAATCCAGCCTGCACAAGATCAAGTCCTGTGGCTGGGAAGAATGAAGAAGAATTGAGAGACCCTCCTAACTCATCGTACTGGGAGGCTCATGATAAATCCCGTAGGGCTGAAATTGTATCTGAGAATCAAAAGCACTTTACAAATTAAATAGGCAGGTTGAAGAGGAGGCAGAGTAAACCCGCCCATATACACTTCAGCCCAGGCCCTCTGCCTGGTCTGTATTGTGAATGGGGGGACATGGAGAAAAGAAAAAGAAAAATAAATAGGTTGAGATTCTGGTGAACATACCTACAACATTAGAATTTTAGTGTTTATCCAAAGGAATTGACCTCAGTCCAATGGTAATTGACCTCAGATAAACGATAATCATGTTTTATTCCCCCAATCTTATTTTTTATATAAAGTACCAGAAACTCCTACTTGGAGCTACAAATCAAGCCATTGTTTAAAGGTCAGTGTAATTAGTAAGATGGACTCTAAATGTGTTCAGTTTATATAGGTAGCACTCAAAATGGAAGCCATTTTTTCAAGGCAGAGATTTGAAAACTGTGACCTTGAGGACTTTTGTCTCTTGTGTAGCAGTTCAGGAAGATGGAGGAAATTCCCCCGGTATTAGCATGATAACACTTGAAAACAGCAAAAGGAGCATTTTGTGCCAGAAGCAAAGGTGAAATCTGAAGTTTGAGAATGGATAATGCAGACCATTCTGGCCAGTATATTATAGGGCTACTGGCCAGTTAGCATGAGGGCAAATCCAGTACAATTTCTTCCCGGCCTCAGCATTCCATTCTGCCTGGCTCATTTGTATTGGGTCTTTACCTAGTGGGATATCAGTCGTCCTTAGGGGCCTCTCCACCTTCAGGAGTTCCTGTGGTTATACCCAGAATTGATATTTTCTGGCAGGGCCAAATTGATATTCTCACAACGGGGCACAGAAGTCTAAAAACAAACATTTAAAACAATCCACTGAGCACTTTGTAAAAGCTACCTGAGGCCTTGTAAGTATGGTGTCAGCTGGCCGTCATTACCCCAAACTAGCCTTTCATGTGCTTGGTGCATGTGCACTGCTCACCTATGTGCTCCAGTATGGTTTTACACAGTAGCTCAGCTTGGTGAAATTAGGTCTATATGGTAATCTAATTGCAAGAGTGTTATGTATGTCTTAGTTCTATTTATTCATTAGTCGTGTTGCCTCAATGCCAAGATCCCCCATCAGACTTTATTTCTGAAGTGTTTGTTCAATTTCATGATTTTTTTTTCAAAACTAAATAGCATATCTTAACATCAGTGGCATTTCAGAATTGAAAAAATACGGTGTTTTCCAGGAATTTGTTTCCATAATTTCCCAATAGTTCATTGTCCTGTAAAAACAGGTATCTGAAGTATAATCTTTTGGTAATTGCCAGTAGCAGTTTTTACTGATGATTCAGAGGGAATCTTCAGAAGAAAGTACAAATCTAGCCCCACCCAGTTATGTACTTCGTGAGGATTGGTCAGACAGGAAGACCAGTGGAAGCTGAGAGCATGAGTGGTTTGGTGTAATCTCACTGTAAGTAGAAGAGTCACTTAAAAAGAAGTTGGAGAAATTATGACAAGATCTTCACTGTTAATTCTGAGTGGCAGAAAAAAATGGGCGTTTGTTAGGAAAATGAGATGTTTGGTATCTTTTTCAGTATATTATAGCTTCCCCTAAGTAACTTTTTACAAAGGGAAGTACATACATTGAAACACACTTTTCAGATTTTGGGAACTTACCGAAAGACCCAGGAAAGCAGAACTTCCTTCTACCCTGTGTGGCCTTTTGGCACATCTTATCTCTGAGTGGAGCTGGACCCAAAGCCTTTGAGGTCCTAATAACCTTGCATCCTGTGTCTGTATTGCCACCAGGGTTGTTGACATTTCCCCCAGGACTGTAGAGCTCTGGCTGTATCACACATCCACCCTGTCCTGGTGGTGCTAGGTGTGAGGGTGATGATAAGAAAGGTGACACCTCTTTTTGGGGAAGCCTGCTGTCAGACCTGCAAGTCCTAGAGCAGAAGCTGACAAACTCCAGCTCTGAGGGCAGGCAAAAGCAGCAAACTTTGGCATCCCCCCCCCTTTTTTAAATTTATTTTATTGATGTTCAATTACAGTTGTCTGTATTTTCTCCCCACCCCTCCCCCCACCCTCTCCAAACCCACCTGCCTCCCTTGCTTCCACCCTCCCCCTTGGTTTTGTCCATTTGTCCGTTATAGTAGTTCCTGGAAACCCTTCTTCCCACTGTCCCCTCCCTCTCCCCTCTGGCTATTGTTAGATTGTTCTTAATTTCAATGACTGCTTATATTTTGTTTGCTTTCTTCTTTTGTTGATTAGGTTTCAGTTAAAGGTGAGATCATACAGTATTTGTCCCTCACCACCTGGCTTATTGCACTTAGCATAATGCTCTCCAGTTGCATCCATGTTGCTGCAAGGGTAGGAGGTCCTTCTTTCTTTCTGCTGCGTAGAATTCCATTGTGTAAATGTACCATAGTTTTTTGATCCATTCATTTACTGATGGGCATCTAGGTTGCTTCCAGCACTTGGCTATTGTAAATTGTGCTGCTATGAACATTGGGGTGCATAGGTTCTTTTGGATTGGTGTTTCAGGGCTCTTAGGGTATAATCTCATGAAAAGAGAGCCAACCATATGGGAAAACATATTTGCCAGTGACACCTCGGACAAGGGCTTGATCTCCAAAATATATAGAGAACTCACACGACTTCACTCCAGGAAGACAAAAAACCCAATTATAAAATGGGCAAAGACTTGAACAGACACTTCTCCAAGGAGGACTTACAGAGGGCACAGAGACACATGAAAAGATGCTCAACATCAGTAGTCATCAGAGAGATGCAAATTAAAATCAAAATGAGATACCACCTCACACCACTCGGAATGGCCAACATAAACAAATCAACAAACAAGTGCTGGAGAGAATGCAGAGGAAAGGGAACCCTAGTGCACTGTTGGTGGGACTGCAGACTGGTGTAGGCATTCTCCTCTGTACTCCCCAGGCCTCTTGTACTTGCTCTACTGGTCCTCCCACCTTTCTTCAAATTCCACATTTGTGAATTGGTCTGGTGTTAGTCATTCAGACCTGACTTTTAGTATTGTTTTTTTTTTCTTGCCCTGAATTGTAAGAAAACACAGTCATTGTTCCACATTATAGAAACACCATATATTCTTGAACACAAGTGGGAGACTGTTATTTTTTGGAGACAGGTTGCTGTTGAGAAGATGGAAAGCTATGCACCCCATTTCCAGGAATTGGCCACTTAATATAATAGAAAATTATCCAGATTGCAGGACACTTTAGCATTACACTGATCAAAAGGATCTGTCCCTCTCTGGCGTCAGCTACTGTTTTAATGAGGAACAGGGATGTTGAGCACCTTCTCCAGGGCCACACAGTTAAAATGTGGGAGAGCCCTGGTTAGAGGCTGGATCACAGGACTTGAGCCTGTGCTTTCAAGAAGTATGAGGAGGTAGGGAGACAAATCAAAGAACACGATCCTGATTCCTGGACTCCAGGCTAAAACCATGGGGGTGGGGTGGTATGGGAGCAAAAGGCCAGAAACTCCAGAGAGAGCAGAGAGCCAAAGGAGTCGGAGGTGGTGGCTTCACAGATCTCCAGCACCGACATGGAATGGACACAGGCTAGAAAAGAGTACTTTAGTTTCTTCAGGTTGCCTTTGTGTCATGGAAGAAAAGGTGACATCCTAGCATAACCCCTGGAGGAGTCCACAGTCCTGGCAGCCGCCATGGTGAGGCAGGTAGCCCACAGTCATGGCTATGGGTAGACAGCCCCCACCAGGGGGCAAAGACACATGAGTAACAGTGGGGAGTGGGGGTATATAGCATCATTAAGATTCAAGGGGGCCAGCAATGGTGGGGGTGGGAAGGATAGACTTGGTATTTACCATCCTTGACCCCAGCAGCAGGACAACCAGAGGTAGATTGGTGACTTATGAGGAAGTTCAGATTAACTAAAAACTAGAGGAAGCTATTGGGGTTTTGTACAATTTGGGGGTGGCACGTAAACTAAACATTAATGTAGGTTATTTTCAATCTCATGAGCTCTCATGGAACCAATGTTGGGAAAGAACCTTGGCTTTGGAGCTGGGCAGACCTGGTTCTAAGTGAGAAGTGGCCATGTTTTTTGTGAGGTGAAGGAAAGTTCATTTTCCCTTATTACAAGATGAAAATTAAATGCCTGTGTCTCTGAGATTGGGGAAGAACTCAATGAGAAAAGAATTGAAGGATTGCTGTAGTAATCATTGGAGTCTGACCTTTCTTTCTATTATAAATTGATCTGTAAATGCTAAGCAAATGAAGAAGAGTCATTTCTGAACAATCACAGGGTCCATAAAATACCCCTAGAAGAAGAGTGTGTTGGCCCAGAGTGAAGGGAGGGACACGGGCCAAAAATGCTCTAACGGTAAAGGGTGGGGATGCTTCAGGCGTTTTCCTAATTGACCTTAGAAATCACAAATACGACTTGAAATTTTTTTCTTCCTGTAAATTCCCCTGTGTGTTAGGTGTGCCTCTGGAGACTCTTTTCTCAGGAAAGCTGTCACATGTCTAAATCATCTTTGGAAATTATTCAAAACCTCAAACTTGATTATTTGGGTACCCAAATTGTTTAAAACTAACAGGTGTTCCCGTTAAAAGTGCTTCTCATTTTCACCTCTCTCAGCTCAACATGAGATTCCAAATATTCTAAACAGCCAGGGGTGTTTCTTCCTTTTTAAAAAATAAGACGTTAACAGCTATCTTTGAAGTGTTAAAAAAAGCAGGTGAAAATCCGTGAACAGGGATTGGAGAGAGGTTTTGAGTAGAACTTGCACTTTATACCCTGTGTTATTAAATCAGTTCAGGCAGAGATTGCTCAGTAATTTTTTATAAACATTAAAAGCAGGAGGAATTCTTTTTTGTTTGTTTCTTTTTTAAATTTTCAAGCGCAGTTGTCTCCATTTCCCACCACCACTGTCCCACATCCCACCCACCCCAACCTCTCACTCTCAATCCTCCTCCCCATGACTTTGTCCATGGGTCCTTTATATGCCTTTTTTGACCACCCTTTTCCTTCTTTCCTCTGTTATTTCCCTTCCCCCTCCCCTCTGGTTACTGTCAGTTTATTTCACTGTCTGGTTATATTTTGCTTGCTTGTTTGTTCTGTTGATTAGGTTCCACTGATAAGTGAGACCATATGGTATTTGTCTTTCACCCCCTGGTTTATTACACTTAGCATAAAAAGCAGGTGGAATTCTGACATCTGGATCTATCCTTCCTGTCAAACATACGATCCCAGGAACATCTGTATATCTGAGAATGGTCTACAATTGCATAAGGAACAGAGATGCTGAAATCGCCAATTCTTCCTCCTCTGAGCTGTTCAGTGCTCTTATGGCTGTGTTCTGTGGAGACAAAAAGCTGTGTTGAAAATCTGACAGCTATTTTGGACTCCGTGTCTGAGGGGCCCTACAAAATTACTCAAGTCCTGGCTTAGTGGATGTAGACCAATGTCTCTCATCACTAGCCAGAGAGTTTCCTGATTTCTATACCATTGCAAAAGCAGAGTTCAACTTTTAAGATAGGACCCAATTCCTGCCCCCTCTTCCAGGTAGGTTGTTCTTTTCTACTCTGATGATGGTTTGCCAAAAGCAAAAAGAATCATGCCAATGCAAAGAACACCTGTTACAACAGGTAATGGGTGAGTAGCAGCCAAAAGTATGCTATCAGGCAGAGAACTTGGTGGTGGCACCCCAAACTACCCAAATAAAGAAAAATAAAATAGTGGTAATAGTTCTTGATATGAACCACAGATATAACCTCAGGAAGCCCCCTTAGGAAACTTGGCTTTATAGGTCTATACACTAAGCAAAAACAGCCCAAGACATGTCACACCCTCTTCCTGACCCTCATTTCAACAGTGGCACCCCTCTCCCACCACTCTCTCCTGGGCATCAACTCTGGAGTTGTTTCTGGGAGAACCCATTCCCCCTCACCCCCGCCCTCTGGCTCCACTGGTCTTGACCACACCCTCTGCTGTGGCCATGCCCACTCAGCACAGCTATCAAGATTTAGAACACAGCTTGGAAAGGGAATGGGGCTGGGTGGGTGACTAACATAGCGTGACATTCAGTCATTAAGCCCAGCAGCTCCAACAAGTTTCTTTGGATTGGTTTTAAAGTTTTTATAAACACACAAAAGCATACAGGCTGTCTGTCAGATATCCCCCTGGTTTGCACACCAAGCTGTCTGGGAATGTCTGAATTGTTTCTCTAATCTCCAGCAACAGAGGAGGGCCAGTGAAAGGTACAATTAGCCAGTCTTGGGCAGCAAGGAGTGTCTGACAAGCGGCTGGGCACCAGGGAGATCCTGAAAAGGTGAACCATGTACTCCACCGTCTTCCCACATGCCCTTGGAGGCTTGGAACAGAGCCTGTTCTTTAGTTAGAAGGGCACACATTAAGGCAAAGGACAGAAGGACATGATATTACAAGAAACACGCAAATTCTGTGATTCTGCATGGCTACTTCCACTAGCACAAGGTCCGAGGCCAGACACACTGTCTTTCATGTCTCTGGGGCCTAAGCACACAGCCTAGCCCATGGTATGCGTCTGGCAAGTAGGTGACAGCTGAGCCTCCTGCACCCATCGCCAGACTTCCCTATGCTTGTCCTTGTAGGATGTTCTTTTTCTCCATGTCTTTGCTCAGGCTGGTTCTGTACCTGAAGTCCCTTTTATTTCACCTTAAATACATATCGAGGTCCAGCTGCAGCCCCACCTCCCTTAACAGCCATAGGAGCTGCTGGCCTGTTGCAGATAGCTTCTCAGCTTCTCATTGAAACTTGTGAGAGAGGCAGCACTGTGCCCAGTTCACAGATAGGAAACAGATTCACAGACATTTGATGGCAAGTTCAAGTTCACAGTGCTTGTAGCAGAGCACGGATGCAAACCCAGCCTGTCTGATTCCCTGCCTTCTGCTCTCTACATTTCACTCGTTGCTCAAGACTTCCCCAGAGGCTTTGTAAAGTTTTATGGCCCTCCTCCTGCCCCATCTAAGGAATGAACAGGAAGACCTGTATATGATGGAATTATTACTGACACTAAAAGTTAACGTTCAACCCTGGGAAATGGCTCTTCCCCCGGGAAGAGTTTCCTGCCCTAACCACTGAGGCGAGCACTGGAAGCTCCCAAGGCTGGGGCCTTTACAGCTCTGTTTACAGTTCACTAAATGCTCTCAACTTCTCGAAAAGCTGGTTTTTTCCTCCTGGGAGGGGCTAACTCTACCCTCTGTGAGAATTCCAAGGTTGTTACTGCCCTGCCCATCTGGAAACACTTCTCCCAGTCACTCTGTAAAGGTCTGGGAGTCCGCAAGGGAGGGCTTCTGTGGCACAGCTGCTTCCCCAGGAGGTGAGATCCAGCCGCCCACCATGAGGTTTCTAGTCCTCTCCAGCCTGCTCTGTGTCTTGCTTCTCTGCTTCTCCATCTTCTTCACAGAAGGTAGGTCTGTCCCCAGGGTGTGCTGGGCCCCGAGTGTGACTTCCAGTATCTGGGAAAGTTGGAATCAGGAAATGTTGTAGGGCAAGCCCCTGGCAGGCAGTCCTGGGCCTGAAAGATGGGCTCTTCCTCCTGAATCTGTGTAACACCTCACCCACAATGGGAGCAGCAAGGGTGGCTTGGGAGCTTTCAGCCCCACAATCTCCATCCACAGCCCCAACTTTCCCAAATGCACATACAAGCTAAGTAAGACCAGTGTGCTTACCATGCAAACACACAACCTCCCAGCTAGATTGCTTTGAGTACCTAAGTCCTACCTAGCTAGAAATTCCAGAGCCACTTTGCTGTCTTGTATCATGCTTGGAGCACAGTAAATCTGTGTTAAGTGAATGAATAAATTAATGAGTAGACTATCTGAGCCTGAACACCACCCATAATCATACACAATAGATACCTGGGGCAGAAGGGATGAAAGTACATGTTGTGGGAGCATGTTTGTGTGTGTTTAGAAGTGGGGGCGATAGTCCTTATACTGTGGACATGAGTATATATCTCTCCTGCCTTTTTTGACCAGATAGCTGAGTATTTTGATCTTTTTCTCTTGCCAACCCTCTAGAAACTGCCTATTTTTATTCTGGTTTTAGCAATTATGGTTATTTTAACATTTATTGGAGTCGGGGATAAAAAAAATATGTAGGGGTGAAAACATCAGTCATTTCATGACACAAGAATAGCCATGTTCAGCATTTTGTTTATTTCTTTTCAGTATTGCATGCAAGCATTTTTGTAATTGATAAATCTCTGTATGTTCTATGTTGTATCTTTTTTATTGATCACTGTATTATCATAATGACCAAAAATACTTAATGATTAGAATTCTGGAAACATTTACAACAAAATATCAATAGCAATTATCTCTGAACAATAAGATTATAGGAAGTATTTGTTTTCTAAAGTTTCTGCAAAGAATATTGCTGCATATATAACATGGAAAATAGTGATTAGAATTCCTCATAAACACAGTCCATAGCAATGCATCTCAGACCTCCATTTCAGACATGTTACAAGTTGCCAATGTTACCTTAATGATGATTCAACAAAGATGAATATCTTTCCCCATAAAGGTTCCCATCCATTTAGGAGTATCTCTGGCAGATTCTCCAAAGTGGTGCTATTTAAGTAATACATTTTAGGTATAACTTGCCATCAAGAGGATGTCCTATGATAAAATTACAACTTTGCACTATGTAGCAAAGGCATATGTGTACATAAGGTGTTTTCTGTATGTAGGACAGTTTTTTTAGGCTAGATTGCCAAGGGGAGAATCACTGCATCAAAAGGCAGACACTTTTGAGGAACTGTTTCTCAGACAAGAACATGAGGAAGACATGTTTTGGGGGCAGAATATGTCTCCACATTGACTTTCTTATTTCTGAAAAATAAACCACCTCAAGGTTCTTCCTTTACCTGGGCCCTCCCGTAACCTAGCCCATCCACAGTTTTCATGAATAAATATATCTGAACCCGAAGTCTTGAGAGCTGAAGCTCACACAAGTCATTCCTACACAGACCAACCTGATGGTGTCCCCACACATGCTAAGAAAGGGTCTCTGCCCCCTCTGTGTCCATCCTCAGGAAAGAAGCATCCTAGGCATCCTGCCAAGCCCTGGAAAGGCAAGCCCTGCTGCTCCCCAGTTTCTAATCCTGTTCTGGGGACCCAGAAAGGTAAGCACTGCACCTATGCACATGGAGGAGGGGTTCTGAGGAGGCCATGGTCAACCCTGCCCATCTCTGGCACCAGACACTGCTATGGAGTGGCCATAAGCAGATAACATCTAGCCTTATGGAGCATCTAGTCTACTGGGGAAAACTGATCATTCCCACCTCCATCAAAGTCAACAAATTAATCATTTTGAACTGAGTATGTTCTGTCAAAACAAAGAACAGGATGCAATTAGGAGACAGGGAACAAAGAGGGTGGAAAATTAGGGTGCAAGCCAAGAAGCAGCAGGCATAGGGGCCTGAGATGGGCAGGAGGGAGGAATGGAAAACAGAGGGAAGTGTTCATGGCAGCTATGAACTAAGGCAGGGCCAGTCATATAAGCAGGTACATGAGGTAGCTGGCACATAGGGGAGATGAGGCTCACGGGGCCAGAGAGTCCCAGAGGTACAGGCAGGCATCAGAGCTGAGCTCCATGCCAGGGTGGGGTTTGGCAGAGCAGTGCTACCCTCTCTCACAAGGCCTGGGGGATGGAAGTCAGTGGGTAGTACGGGAGGCAGGATCCAGGGAGGGGCTATGGGCACCCAACTCCCAGCACTGGGGCTCTAGGCCAGTGGTAGGCTAACACATGGCAGCTGCCCAGAGTGTGAGGGTAGGAGCGCTGGACCTTTTTGGCCTTTGATAGGAGGGTCCGAAAGCCTGGCATAAGCATAATCCTCAAGAAAAAGCTGCATAGCTGAGGGCCAGCCAGGCCCAACACAAACCCAGGGCTTCTGCCCCCATTCATTGCAGCCTAAGGCCTCCTCTCAAGGATACGAGAAGGCCCCAGCCCTGCTGGTTCTCTGGGGCCCCGACCAAAACTGGAGCTCCCACAACCCTCCCAGCTGCCAAGAAACCTATGCAACGAGGGGAAGTGGGTGTGAAGGAGAAAACTGGAGGGAGACTGCATGCCTCAGCCATAGGCCCCTTCTCTGGAGAAAGTGACAGCACCTTCTTCCAAACCAACAGACATCACAGGAGCTGGAGCAGGGTAAAAATAACCAGACATCACACTCTGAACTTGAGCGTGAGGCACTCGCCCAGGCAAGGTGGAGGGTGTGCGCACTGACTGGCTGCCTGCAACTCTGCTCCCACCAGAGGCCCTAGCCTCGCAGAGGAGGAATGTTTTCATGAAATAAGACAAAAATCTAGGGAAGAGAGGAGTCCATCCCTAGGTGGACAGCAGGGCATGCTCAAACTCTCCCCTGTACCTAACCACTACCCAGGATGAACTTGCTCAGAGCCAGTAAGGAAAAGCAAAGTTAAGGCTGTGTGCATGGGCACATACACAGTTCATAGGAAAGAGCCAGATTAACTCCTTGTGCACCATACAAGTACAAGGGCAGGCATTCAGTTAGTTGAACAGTACTTTAGAATCATCTAGATCAGGAGTGTCAAACTCATTTTCACCAGGGGCCACATCAGCATCGAGGTTGCCTTCAAAGGGCCAAATGTAATTTCAACCCCTAACAGTTAAGGGGTAATTACATTTATATAGTCCTAAAATTACATTTGGCCCTTTGAAGGCAACTACAAGGCTGATGTGTCCCCCAGTGAAAATGAGTGTGACAACCCTGATCTAGATGCGTAGCTCTAATGTTGGATTTGGAGTTTTTTTAGGGTAGATATTTTTAAAATTCCATTGCAGAAATTTGCAAACAAGTTAGAACAAAATGAGCAAAACAAACATTTTTATTGGGTCCTTATCATAAAACCTCATTTAAATCCTTGGAACCACCCTGGGGAAGCATTGTCACCATTTCACACACTGGGAAACTGAAGCTCAGAAAGACTGAGGCACCGCCAGGAACCAGTTATATCTACCTCTTCCACTACAACAAACTGCCTCCTCAATAGAGAGCATGTAAATTCAGCAATTGGCCACTCAGTACCCTGATTTTTGAAGATGGTTTCATTGAACTGACCCAGAGTCCTGTGCCTGCCACTCCCCACTGCCCCCATAGACCTAGCACAACACCTACATATACAACAATGCTCAGAAAAGACACTTTAGATTAAGGAGTAATTGATAGCCAGCATGTGTGTATCACAGCTGGTGCTGTCAACTCAGGGACATGCACATGGCTCAGGGGACCACAGACTTCCAGGAAAGAAAGCACCATCTTGATTGGAATATCTGTTCCACCACATGCTGGTCACCTAGCTCTGCTGACCCTCAGTCACCCCATCTTGGAAAGGGTATAATAATAGAATCTACCTCTCTGGACTATGGTAAGGAGTCAGCCTGGCCCTGGGTACCCGGAACATGCCCAGCTGTTTCTTGGGAGGAAATCTGTGCCAGGCCACAACAGTTCAGCCAGGAGACCAGCAACTTCCACACTGGAAACCAAAGCCAGCGTGTTCTTGCCCAGGCTTGGCAGCTCCACTGGCCATCATAGAGAGCTGACACTGGGGCTCCCTCAATGATGTGTAATCAACAGGGGTGCTGAGGTGCCAGGCTCTGGAAATTTAGCCTCTGTACCTCAGTTTACTGACATAAGTGTACCCTGTCTTTGGAGACAAAATAACCTAAAGTTGCCTAGAGGATATCCCTGAGCTGACAACAGCAGCTGTGACACACATGCTGGACATCAACCACTCAATCTAAAGTATATTTCCCGCCAGCCAAGATGGAAGTGTAGGAAGATACACTTGGCCTCCTCATACAACCAAAAGAAGGAAAACAACAAAATTAAAATAAAAAAAAAAAGTACTGACAGAAAGTTGAACTGTATGGAAGTCCGACAACCAAGGAGTTAAAGAAGAAATATTCATCCAGACCTGTAGAAGGGGCAGAGATGGGCAGCCAGAGCAGAGAGGACTCACAGCAATGTGGCGGCTGGAGGACCAGGGTGGGTGAGGCAGTGGCTGGTGGATAGGATGGTCCCACATTTGTGTGCAGATAAACTGGGAGGAACAACTAGGGAGCAAGAAAGACCTCACAACCCAGGGTTCCAGCTCTGGAAAAGAAAACCTCAAAACCTCTGTCTGTACAAACCAATGGGGATTGTGGCAGCAGGGGAAACTCCCAGCCTCACAGAAGAGTTAGTTGGACAGAACTACATGATCCTAGAATATACACAAACCCACCCACCCAAGAATCAGCACCAGAAGGGCCTAATTTGCTTGTGGGTAGTGGGGGAAGTGACTGAAAACCAGCTGAGAGCTGAGCAAAAGGCATTATTTTCTTTCAGACTCCTCCCCCACATACAGCTCCACAATGCAGTGATACCTAAAGTTCTGTCCCTTACTACATAATGAATGTGTGGAGACAAAAAAATATGGCCCAAATGAAAGAACAGATCAAAGCTCCAGAAAAAATACAACTAAGACGAAGAGATAGCCAACATATCAGATGCACAGTTCAAAACAGAAATGGTTAGTATGGTCACAAAATAGAGGAAGAAGTGAAGGCTGTGTAAAGTGAAATAAAGTGAAATGTAAGGGGAACCAACAGTGAAGGGAAGGAAACCAGGATTCAAATCAATGATTTGGAGCACAAGGAAGAAATAAACATTCAACCAGCACAGAATGAAGAAACAAGAGTTTAAAAAAATGAGGAGCAGCTTAGGAACCTCCAGACAACTTTAAACATTCCAATATCCGAATCATAGAGGTGCCAGAAGGAGAAGAGGAAGAGCAAGAAATTGAAAACCTATTTGAAAAAATAATGAAGGAGAACTTCCCTAATCTGACACAGGAAATAGATTTCTAGGAAAACCAAGAAGCTCAGAGAGTACCAAAGAAGCTGGATGCAAGGAATCACACACCAAGGTACATCATGATTACATTACCCAAGATTAAAGTTAAGGCAAGAATCTTAAAAGCAGCAAGAGAAAAGGAGACAGTTACCTACAAAGGAGTTCCCATAAGACTATCAGCTGATTTCTCAAAAGAAACCCTGCAGGCAAGAAGGGGCTGGAAAAAAGTATTTGAAGTCATGAAAGGCAAGGACCTACATCCAAGATTCCTCTATCCAGCAAAGCTATCATTTAGAATGGAAAGGCAGATAAAGTGCTTCTCAGATAAGGTCAAGTTAAAGGAGTTCATCATCCCCAAGCCCTTATTATATGAAATGTTAAAGGAACTTATCTAATAAAAAGAAGATGATCAAAAATATGAACAGTAAAATGACAACAAACTCACAACTATCAACAATTGAACCTAAAAACAAAAACAAACTAAGCAAACAACTAGAAAAGGAACAGAATCACAGAAATGGAGGTCACATGGAGGGTTATCACATGGAGGGAAAGGGGAGAATGGGGGAAAAAGTACAGGGAATAAGAAGCATAAATGATAGGTACAAAGTAGACAGGGGAAGGTTAAGAATAGTATAGGAAATGGAGAAGTCAAAGAATTTATATGTATGACCAATGGACATGAGCTTAGGTGGAGGGGAATGCTGGTGATGGGGGGCATGCAGGGTGGAAGGTAATAAAAGAGAGAAAAAGATGGGACAACTGTAATAGTATAATCAATAAAATATATTATTAAAAATATAGAACAAAAACTAGCAATATTAGTACTTATTTATAATTAAGATATGAAGCTATGGATGAACTATGATGTTGAAATGTATTTTTATATAGCTAGTGGTTATATAGCAGTTACTATGTAACACTTACATCTGCTAAATCATTTAGTTCTCATAATAATCCTAAGAGTTGGATACTATTATTATGGCCATTTTTACAGATGAGGAGCCAGAGCATAGAGAGGTTAAGTAACTTGTTGAAGGTCATACAGCTAGTAAGTGGTAGAGCTGGCTCTACCAAATGATCTGGCGCCAGATTGTACTTTTATTTTTTTAATAAAAATAATTTATTAAATTATTTTAATATAATTCATATAATTTATTTTTTCTCTTTTACCATGAAATTATTTATTTATTTATAGCATTTTCTTTTTTTTAATTACATTTTTCATTGCCATTTAGCCTCCTTATGCCCCCTTCACCTCTTGCTACCACCACACTGCTGTCCATGTCCATGGGTTCTTTTAACCTTTTTGTTTAATCCCTCTGCCCCCTAAACTCCTCACTCCCCATAGCTGTCATCCTGCTCTCTATCTCTGAGCTTGTCTCTATTTTGCTTGTTAGTTCAGTTTGTTCATTAGATTCCACATATAAGTGAAATTATGTGGTATTTGTCTCTGTTCTTAACTATCACACTACCTTGCATACAGTAATAATATGAAAGCAGAAGGAGGAAAAAAAGAATAAACTCATTATCATAACTTAGTAATCCTTTCATTCATATTTCCTTTGTTTTTCATGCAAAATATTTGCCTGGTTTTATGTTTATTGTACATCATTTTTTAATTTTTAAAATTAACATTACATCATAACTATTTTTCTTTATGTTGCAATAGTCCATATAGTACTTTGTCACTATTAAATATTTTCATCATCAAGGAATACCTTTATTAATTAACCATTTTTTTAACTGTAGGATATTCAGATTGTTTCCAGAAATTTTTTCCAGTTTGAAAACAAAACTATGAAGAAAAGCTCAGTCTATGCATTTTTTCTTTTTTGTTGATTATTCCTCCCATAAATGGGATTAGTTTGTCGAGACATGCAAATGTAACTTTGCCACACACATTGCTTGAGAGTGTTGTCTGGAAAGAGATAGCTAGATGGGTCCAAGGGTCTGCAAATACATGTGGGCAGACCCTTCTACCCAGCCCATCAGAAACAGGCCCCCCAGACCCTCAGCTTCAATGGACTCTGCTCTTGACACAGCCAACTGAAGAGATAAACCACCTTCTCTCCATCTTCTGCTAATAAATCAGATTTCTCCCAGATGGGACTCAAACAGCTTGGACTGGTTATGTTTGTCATGAAAGTCACATTTTGATCTTCCAGAAAGGAGGGTAGAATCTGATTTATGCTTTGATTTTTTAAAAATCTTTTTGTCTAGAAATGAATCTTAACTGTGTTTTCCCTTCTTTCCATCACTGATGCTGCCTGCCTCTCTGCCTGCTTGTTGCTCCTTCCCAGGACACCGTGGGATCTGCAAGCCATGCAAGCTCAAGCCCAAGTCCAACTTTTGGGTAGTACCTGGGGCACTCCCACAAGTGTAGTGTTTCCAAAACAAGGTTCAGTTTCTGGCCTCCATCCCCACCTGGCCCCTCTAGTGCTGATAGTCAAGATTCTGCCACTGACACATGGCATCTATAAATTCAGGGACTCTGAGCCTGCTGGAGTGCAGGACAAGAGGCAACCCAGAGCAGCTGACCAGCACTGCAGAGGCCTAGTTGTTCTAGATACATCTAGCCTCCAACCATTTGTATTCCATGGCCCCTGAAGGAATCCCTTTCTATCTTTCCTATGAGAATCTGCTGGAAAGGTCATACAAATAAATGTTAAGTAAATAAGTAACCAAAATGCATGGTACATCCTTGTTTGGGAGAGTCTGTGATAGAACCTGAGCCACAGCTTCCTGCTAAAGGAAACCCATCCCCAAGCTTCTCCAGCAGGCCACCCCTTCATTGTAGCACATCTAACTATGACAATGGAGCATGAAAAATAGTGACAATAGCAAGGGTCTTCATCTGACACCCCAGTATTCAAATCCCAGTCCTGACCAGGGTTTCCATTTTCTGGGCAATAAAGAGCACAGGGCCTCTTCAAAAAGTTGACAGGAGGCTCCACCTCGTAGATGAATGTGCAGTGCCCGCAAACAAAGGGCTGGATCATAGAGGTCTTGGTTCAGGGAAGTTCCTGCCTCCCTGCCCCCACCCTGTAGGGAGTGTGTAAGCCCACAGTTAATGCAGAGCTTCAGAACTGCAGCTCAAAAAGGACAGATGGCCCAGGTCTAAGAGGCTTATCTCTCTATGAAGCCCCCTTCTAATCCGATTCTCCCAGCAAGGTGAGAAGCTCCTCTGTTCACCTGCCCCACAGCCACGTCTGAGACTGACAGTCCCAGCAAGCGCAAGCCTGATGGACAGAGGTTCTCTGATACAGGGCTCAGGAACACGATCCTAGGGTGGCCAGAAGTCCTTCCTTGTTAAAAATAGGCCAGACCTTTCACTTCCTTTCAGAAGCATCATTCATAGGCTCACTCACTCACTCAGTCCCTCACTCATTCCTTCCTAGCGTAGGTAATGGTCAGACTGTGGGAGATTCTGAGTCTCAGGGATGAACAAATATGGTTTTGAGGGCTGAGAAGCAATCATGGCTCCATGAAGTGGTGAGCACTGAGGTAAGAGGGCTGGGTGTGAGAGAGGGAGTGGGAAGATGAGCTGGTACTTGACCTGAGTTATGGAAGACTTTCAGCTGGAGAAGGGGTGTGTGGGGTGGGTTATAATGAAGTAGAGGTGCAGCAAGAGTCAGGCAGGAAAATTTGAGTATTTCAGGAAAATCCAGCAACTGGACAGCAAGATCAAGAGACAAAAGGGAAGCAGGGGATTCAGTCTGGGGCCATGGGAGAACTAAGAATGCCATCAGATATTTGAAGTTTATCCAGAGGATGATGGAGAGCCAGGGATGTTTGTAAGCAGGAGAGAATATAGGCAGGGAGAGCTATTAGGAGACAGAATGTGCGAGAACTAAGGCAGGGCAATGGGCAAGGTATAGAGGAGAGGAAGAGAAGGGTTTCTGAATAGCCTTATAGACTTGGCAGCTATGTGAGCTGTGTGGACAAGTCCACAGTGACCATTCCTTTGCTGTGCAGGACTCCCACCTAGAATTCCCTTGGCAAGGTGAACCCCTCACCTTCCAGCAGTGCAAGAGGGCTGGCCCTTCCAGATCCTTGTCCCTCACCCTTTTCCTCTATTTTTCACCTACCCACTACCTCCCACCCCCCAAAAAAGAGGTAAAGAAAAAAATCTCACACAAAATTATACACTTGTACTCAAGAGTCAACCAGGAGGAAAAATTCAAAGGCTGTGTGCCCAGCCACTGAACCAAGTCCCTCTTTATGCTCAAGAAGCACAAGTCCCAGAAGCCTCAGCTTCTTTGAGGAGTACACAGTAGGGAAGGTCAGACATTTAATATACACAAATAAAGGGAAGACACAGCCTGGCCTGTGGGCAAAGGAAGAGGGGCAGGAATGCAGTGTTCACAGCTCTGAGCCACTGTCCTTTGGGATATGGTGCCCTAAAAAGACCATCCCCAGAGGAAATGGGCAGTGACTCAGAGGGGCTTTCAAGGGACGTGAGTCCCTTAGAGCAGCCCAGGCCAAATGTGGGAGGCATGAAAGGGAGCCGAGGACCCAGCCCCTGCCTTCTTGGTCTGTCCCATCTATCCTTCCACTGAGGAGTGATGGAGAGCCTGAGACTGATTCCCAAGCAAATAGAGGTGCCTGTGCAGAGCTAGAGGCCAAATGCCATGAACATTCTTTCCCTCTATCACCTGTGGGATGCCACTGCCAGAACTTGCCACATAAGTTTTTAATCTTGGTGGAAGAACTTTGCCCTCGAAGGGTAGATTGAGTCTACAGTGGCAATCTTGTGCATAAGGCTAGTCAAGGTTATTGGGCACCGATGAGATTATGAGGAAATCCCAAACATCTATAGGTGACTTTTAGTTAGAAAACTGGAATTCTTCTGTTGCCCTAATTGATTCTGTGAAGAATCTAGATGTTTGCAGGTTACAGTAGTGTCATTAGAGAAACATGCAGTCTCCATGGCAACTAAAGGGGACCCACACTTCCTGAATGTGTGGGACACCTGTATGTTGACAGCTGCAAGCTTCACAGACTGAGTTGGCTTCAAATGATGGTTCTATCATGTGTCCACTATGTGACATCAGGGAGGTCAGATGACCTCTCAGAACCTCAGGTTCCCCATTTGTAAAATGAGACTGAGACCACCTTTCACAGAGGGCTGTTAGGGAGAGTAAATGAGAAAATAAGAAATGCCTGACTCTGAAATTACCGATCTGTTTCCACCAAACTAAAAATAATGCAGGTGTCAGTCTCTCTGCACCCCCATTCAAGGTGGGGTCCTCCTGGACAAATTTCATCCCTAACTGTTTTAAAGCATCCACGTGCACTTTACAGTCCTTTGCCCACTCACTCTGCTGATCATCTCTGAGCTTATCTCTGGGCAAACTGTTTAGGGTAAACACTTCTTGGAGCCCTGCAGAGGCCATGTCCTGGCTGGTTAATGTTCATGCAGGACCCTACACATGACTACCTTGATTCACTCTGCAGCTAATTTTCCCTGCCTTGAAAACATCATAAAATTTCTAGGATGTGAGTGTGTCCAGGGCTTTAGTTTGGTCTCCTAGACAGTGACTGGTCCTTGCCCATTTACTAGCAGCCCAGTGACATGTGGACAGCTTTAGAGGCAACTGGCAGGCTTGCTATCAACAGCTCCCTAGAAAAGGTTTTTTGCTCATTTAATTTTTAATCTGTCAAATTTGCCCTGGTCATTGTGGCACACTTGGTTGGAGCATCATCCCATGCACCAGAAGGCATGGAGGTTTGATTCCTGATCAGGGCACATACCTCAATTGTGCGTTCAATCCCCACTAAGGACACATATGGGAGGTAGCCAGTTGATGTCTCTCTTTCACTTTGATGTTTCTCTTTCACATCAACGTTTCTTTCTTTCTTCTTTTCTCTCTCTAAAATCAATACACATATTTAAAAAAATAATCTTTCAAACTCCTCTTTGGACTTGCTAAATGTGAACCAGAGGGTGGGAGATATCAAACTGTAAGATGTCATACCAGAAACGATTCTGTTTGTTCAATTCAACATTTAAATATGCTGTGGCTCTGAACACTTACCCATGTGCAGTAGTCTCCACCACTCACTATTGACTTTCATTCAGCCATTTCTATCTCCTGGCATTTCAGTTCATGAAATTGGCTTGGCTACTCCAGTCTGTCAATTTATGAATGGTTGGAAAAGGAACATGTCAAAGACTGAAGAAAGTTAGCTGTTGACTATGACCAGGTACCAAGACTGACTGTCAGGTGCCTTTTCATTCATTCATTAATTTATTTAAATCATTCATTCACTCAAAAACTACACATTAAGGACCTACTGTGACAGACCCTGTGCTGATACTGAAGCAAACTAAAAGGTTCACAGAACTCTGGGGAGATGCCAAAATAAGCAAAGTAGAGTACTAACATCTTTCAAGGGCTCTGCCAAGGTCCCAAGTAGGAACCAGTTCTGTTTGGGGGCAGAGCATGCCAGAACAACAACAACAACAACAAAAGGCTTCTGGAGGAAAACACATTTCTTGGTGTATTCCCTACCCAGGCTCAGCCACATTGCAAGCTGAGATAGCAAAGGAAACTATTGTAGGGTAAAAACCTGTCAATGTCAATACTGAAATTTCTGTTCACACTTGAAAATACTAAAATGACCAAGAGACAGCATTGCAACCAGGTATCTAAGCCAGCTAGATGGTAACTAGGGAACAGGTGGCAGCCTTAGACACCTGCAAAGTCCTTCAGTTAGGGGGACAGGCAGGGCCTTAGGAAGATAGAGGAGGGATCCCATCCCCAAGTCTAAAGAAACTGAGACATCCACCCTGTATCTGGTCTGGATGCAGCAAAGGCAAGGAGAGGCCACATTACTGAGTAGATGGTGTCCAGGGCTTTCCAGTCTCAGACCACTGCTGTGAGAAAGAACTTCCAACTTACAGCCAGGTGATACACCCTGGCCCAGACCTGCAGAGGACAGTCCTCAGGACCTCACCTGGGCTGGGATAGGTGTGGCCTCACAGTCATGTCCAGAGAGTGTTCATCCAGGCCCACTGGGACCCCCTGACCCTATACCTTCAAACTCAGTACCACATCCCTCTCTGGAAAGGATTTCCCTATCATAAGCAGTCATTTTGTTGGAACTCAGCAAATGGACAAAACAGCTCAGGATGCCAGGTACTAAGGCAGAGGTCAGCCTATGAGATGATCTCATCCTTACAGCTGGAGCAGAGTACGGTGCTAGTACCTGCTCATACCCCCACCCACCCCAAGTCAGGATCATTAGGAAGATGAGCCTGAATAGCAAGCACTTGCTACTCATCACATCCTCAGCACCAGAAGGAGCCTAGAGACCTCCTTGCCCAAACTCTCTTGGTGCAGGTGTGCATGCATGTGTTGGGCATGTGTGTTTACATGAGGAGATGTGAGCAGATTTATATGTAGGTATGTGCATATGTGTGTACAAATGAGTCTGCAAATTAGACTAGAGCTTGTGTGTGTTTGTAGGCATCTGTGTAAATGTGTGTGTGCATACAACCAAGGCAGTGTGAGTTAGCACAGTCAGGTGGATCAAATATGAGCAAAGAGGTCATAAGAGCTTGGGCTGCCATGTTGGCAGATGGAGCTGGAACACATACATGCCCAGCCTGGCAGCTGAACAAACTGTTCTAAATGTACCTGGGGAAGAGCTGTCATACCTGACCTAGAAATGACTTGATTTAGTATTTCATCCCAGGTGCCATGGTGAACAGACCCTAGAAAAGAAAGAGTCTGTCATTCTGCAAGGGTGATGGGCATGTGGGAGACAAGGTGACTGGTGTGCCTGAGGCTGCCCAGAGTCAGTAGGGGAGGGCCAAGCCCCATGTGCCATGGCAGGTGAGTCCTTCCTTTCTGGCTATGACAAACTGAGCCATCCAAGCCTCCATACTGCAAGTTCAAGACCAGGGTCCATGATGAGACTATCATGTAGAGCTGCTGTTTTCCCAGGTTTTCAGGTGCTTTGAGGACAGAGGCTGGTCTAAAGTGACCAGCTCCTCCCAGGAGCTGGGACCTTTATCCCAAACCTTCTTGGTTTTCACAATGAGAGTTTCACATCCCTGAAAACCCCCTCAGTCCCAGGAAAACTAGGATGGCTGGTCACTCTAGCAAATATCAACCTACACAATTGAAGGAGAGTGATCTTTTTAAAAAAAAAAATAATGTAAACTACAAATACAAAATTAGTGCTAAGACAGGGAGGTGTGAGCAAGGGACTTAGTGCTGAAAATTCAGTGGCCTCACAGTCATCGTCTACTGCCATGGGAAGAGTCTCAATTTTTTTTTGGAACCAGCCCAAACTGGATGTGAATCCAGAGTCTGTCCCTCACTGGCTATGTGAGCCAAGGCAAGTGACTTACCCTCTCTGTACTTCACCTTCTTCCTTTCTAAAGCAGACTCATACCAGAAGAGGTTGTGTTGGTTACAAGAGATAATATGAGTGACCGCGCGCACACACACACACACACACACACACACACACACACGCGCGCGCTAATGTGGGCACTCCTTCTCTATCCTTCTCTGGTGCCAGTCTGTTGATTGAATGAACTGAGAGAGAAGTTAGAGACCCCAGAGGAGATGGACAGGCAAAGGGAGTGCTGGCTCCTCTCAGCACACTGACAAGACATGTGCCCCAGAAAACTCTGGCTCTGCTTCCAGTCCCTGGGAGACCAGCATAGGCCTTAGAATCCTCATCTCTATATAGGACTTGTGGAACACTTGCCTTGGATTTCTCCCAGCATTTTGCGACAGAAAGATGCAAAAATGTCTATGTAATTTAAAGTGCATTTTTTGAAAAAAAAATAGAGTAACGATTAAATTTAAAAAATAAAAATAAATAAAGTGCATCTTTCCAGCCAAAAGGCCAAGCCTGGGGGGGAGGGTTCAACAAGATAAATTTTGGTTAATTGAGTATGAAAATTGCCAGACACTCTGAGACTACTGAAATTTTTCCTTGTCCTGAATCCCTAATTCTTGCTAGTGCAAGAGTTGACTGGGTAAAGGGGTGGGGAGGAAGGCCAGCCTGCCTCTTGGGAACTTCTGCCTCCCACCTTTGTGGAGACTTAAAGGCCCTCCCTGCTGCCCATCACACATGTGGACCCCACTAGCGATAGGACTAGTGATGGGACCCTCTAGGAGAGCTGGCCTGGCCTGGGAGGCAGGGCAGGCACGGGTTGAGATGCTACAGAGACAACCCCGATAACCCCCCACCACGAACTGTTCTGCAAACCACAGCTCTCTTTTTTATCTCTTGATCTCACCCTATAGCCTTCAGGGACACTATCCCTGGAACATATTTGTCCCAGAGTGCAATGCTTTCCCGCAGGTTCACCATTTTCTCCTCTGCTCTCATTTTTCCTCTAGGGAGGGATCTCTCTAGCTTGAGACTGGGTTACAGTCTGGAATGCTCATGCTCTGAGACAGCGTGAACTCCCTGCAAGTCACAGAGGAAGTTCCTAAAAGAGAAAATTCCAGTGGAGCCCAGCCCCACAGGAATTTGGGGACTCTGAGAACTCCCAATTTCAGAGTGCCCTACTCAGGGCACTCTTGGGGAAGACACTTGGTCCCCTCCATATTGCTTCTGTCTGGTACCTGGGAGGCCCTTGACTCCTGATCCAGACTGAGCAAAGGGGTAGTGGCAGAAGAGAGGAGTGCCCTCTTCCCCCAGCCCCGCCAGCGGCTGAAGCAGGTCCCCTAGGCTCTCCGCGCACTAATTGGTCTCTTAAGGCGGCAGCGCAGCGCTCCAGCTTGGGCGCAGACCCAAGCTGTGTCATCCGCTTAGCGCCCTCGCACCACCCGCAGTCCCGCCCCACGCCCCCTCCCTCAGCTGCCACTTCTGCCGCCACCCGCATTATCGCCTCTGCGATCCTCTCCAGTCCCGGGCATGCTCGCTGCTCTTGCGCGGGTCCTTGTCTGCTTCGAGCTTCACTATCAGCCCGCGGAGACATGAGGCTCGGTCCACGGGCTGCCCTAGCCCTGGGGCTGCTGCGCCTCTGCCTGGGTGAGTGGCCGCTGGGCCTCGCGGGCCTTGTTGGGGCGAGGGATAGGCGCCGGTGTTACCCTGGGGGACCAGAGGCATAGGGCTGGACCGTTCACTTCTAGAGAAGTACTTGGTTTGAGGGACGGGGACGGGGTAGGAAGGAGGGCGATTTTTCCCGTTGCCTGGCCCTGCTGGTAAAGATCTCCTGAGGCACTTCCCCGGAAGCCAGTATCCTGGAGACCCAGAATTTGGGGACAGGACCACCGCTACTCTCCTCTTCTTCAAAAGCAGGGGTGGTGGTTAGCCGGTTGCTCTGCTGGTTGCATCCGGCAGGGGAGGGAGCAACCGTACCTGATGTGACCTTGGCCAGGGCACTGTCCCTTTCTGGTTCAGAATCCCTATTTGCCCATTGATGGGTTTCGTTTGACCGCTGCCTGGATTCTAAGCGACCCAGATCTTCCGTGTCCCTGACAAGCCTGGGCCCACAGGAGATGGTGGAGAAGGGACACTGCCTAGGCTCCCCAGCAGAGTCCGTGGGTGTGCTAGGGTGGGAGAGGGGAGGGTCAGCCTGCCCTGGACTGGGGCCAAATTCAGGACCATGCTGGTGCGAAGTTGTCCCTTCTCGTGTCTGAGTGTCCCTCTGTTCTATTTTCTTCCTAGCCCAAGCCAACTTTGCCCCCCACTTCTTTGACAACGGGGTCGGCAGCACTAATGGAAACATGGCCCTATTCAGCCTCCTGGAGGACACTCCTGTTGGTGAGGAGCCCTGGGAGGGGCCCCCATGGGTCTCCCGGAGGGGCAACCCTCCTTCCCTTGGACATGGCACCCAACAATGCGTCAGTCCTTGGAGCCTACAGAGACACCATCACCAGACTGCTTGTGCTCCTGATTGAGCTCTGAATTCCCTAGGGCTGTTGCTGGGTAAAGGTGTTGCTGGGTAGGGCTGTTGCAGGGAGACCTAAGCTGGGCTGGGGGTTCTAGGTGGCAGGCAGAACTCTGCAGCATGATGGTAACTGTGGAGCTTAGCTGCCCAGTGCACACTGTTGTAAGCTTGAGCAAATGTACTGACTCCTAGAATCTCAAGTCTTTAGGCTTTAAAATGGCACAAGAATGCCTAGTTCCTGATGATACACAGAGAGACAGGAAGAAGGTGAAAGAAGATAGATATTTGCACTTCTCCCTCACCTTGTCTGGGTTGGAAAGCCTGAGCAAAGGGACAGTGGTATAAAAGAGGCTACCTGCTCAGAAATCCATTAGGAACTAATCTGCACATGAAGGACAGTACTGCCCAGAGGGACACTCCTCCGGCCTTAATGGTACATCCCTTTCTCCAGCTCCTTTCCCCAGGAAGCCCCTACTCTTGGCACCTGGGACAGGAGTCATTACCAGACTAAGGCCTAGAGTTAGGCACAGCAGACCAGAAGCTCCTCTGCAGTCTGTGTCATAGATGACAAGCTGTAAAGTGGCCCATACAAACATCTCACTAACAGCTGTGAGGAATAAAGACAAAGAGTGGGAGGCAGCCAGCAAGGGTGAGGACAGCAGCAAGTGCTCAGCTCAGGGCTGTACCTTCGGCACTGAATTGTAGTCACTGTATGAAAGGTTGAACCTTTGGTTCAGAGCAACTGCTCCTCTTAGGAAAAGTTGGGTCCCCAATTCTAGGTCTCCCATCTGTGTTTCCTTCCAGGCTCTCATGTGTACACCCTGAATGGGACAGACCCAGAGGGAGACCCTGTCTCCTACCACATCAGCTTTGACCCCAGTGCAAGAAGTGTCTTTTCCATTGACCCCAATTTTGGAAATATCACCCTGGTTGAAGAGCTGGACAGAGAGGTATGGGGAGGTGTGAGGAGTGCAGTCTGCTGGCACGCAGACAAACATCTCTGGGCTGGAAGGTCCCCTGAGTATCGTCTTTGGAGAGGTCCTGTAAGCCACAGAAAACTCAGAGAGCAGAGTAGGGATGGAAAGAAAGTATGCTTTAGAGAGTGGATCTGAGCTTGGTAAAACTCTACCTTTTTGCACCCTTCAACCTGCAGGTTCCAGGGCACAGGCTATGTTTTCGTCCCTTTGAGCTCCCACACCAGCCTGGTGGGCCTAGTTGTCCACATGACTGGACTGCAGCTATGGGGCTACTGCCGACTCTGGTCTGATGGCAGACTCCACCAGGCATAGACCAGGGTAGAGAAAGGAAAGGGTAGGTCTCAGAGGCTGCAGTGAAAATGTGACTGTGTGGTCCCTTCCTGGGGACCTGGGAACCTCAACACCCTTCTTCACTGTGTCATGGGGAGTAATTTAGACCCCACAGACCTGGACCTTTGCAAAACCATGGAATATGGGGAGGCATAGGAGGGATAAGGGGGGGGGAGGAGAAAAAAGGAATAAAACTTTTTTCCTGGGACCTCCAGGACAAGAGATCCCTTTTCATTCTAGCTGGGAAGCATTTCTGTTGGCCCCTCTACAATCCTTCTGGGTTCATGAGAATCCCTGATATGCAGAGCCCTGAAAGAAAGCATGGCTAAAGGCAGCTTTGGGCCACCTGCCCTACTCCAGGCCTCCTCTCAGGGCTCAGAGGAGGTGCAAGAAGAGCTCCTCCCAGCCTCAGGGGGAAGGGAGTTCTGTAGGGTTTGTCACTCCTGGACACTCACTCAGTTCTTGTTCTTCACAGAGGGAGGGTGAGATTGAAGCTATCATTAGCATTTCTGATGGCCTGAATCTGGTGAGTGCACATCTGAGCCAGCTCCCTGGCAACACACAGCTCCCTGGGCCTGAGCACATTTCCTTTCTCCCACCTGAGGTAGAGGGTGCAGGGGGAGGTGGCAAACTCTAGCTAAGGCCCACCAAGACCTGCCCCAATGTGCCCACAGGCAAGGGCTGAAGTGAGTGAGGTCAGTGGGGATGGGAGAGAATAAGAATGGAGAGAGCAAGACTCATCAGCTGCATTTCAGATGGAGCACATCCATGCTCCACAGCATCTCCTTAGATCTGCTTTCCCAACTGCCTTCTCCCACTTGGTTCTTGGATCCACCCTCTCAGTCACCCAAGCTGAACACCTGGGCACCCAGACCCCAACTACTCCCTTACCTCTTTCCCCACAGCCACCACCTCCCCCCAGTGCTCATTAGTGCTTCCCCTGATCATTGCAGGGGCTCCGTGCTTGAGGCCCCCAACCCCAATCTACCTCTGAATTGGCCAAGAGCCATCCCTGTGGAACACAGGCCTGGCCACAATCCAGCTCAGAAAGCCCTAACAGCTGGCCCCCACTACACTCAGGGTGGAATCCAAGCTTCAGTCAGCATTCAGGGCCTCCCCGTTGGGCACCTTTGGCTTCCTCCACCTTTTCTCCCACATTGACCTCACCAACCACCTAGCCATAAATTTACTTATGTTGTCAGAACTCACTGTGTTTCACTCCTCTTTGCCTGTGCACATGTTGCTCCTTCACCTCTTTCCCTCTCACCTGACAAACTGCTGCAGAGCTTAGTTCTCCTCACTCCTCTGTGAAACCTCCCTGCTGTCCACTACCACAGGCTGGTTTGGTGCCTCCTCTGGGGCCTGGGGATGCAGCTTCCTGCACCATGCACCCACAGCTCCAGGGGATGCAGGCCTCGGTGAGCATGCTGCTCCCAGAGTTCTGCACTGTTGGGGCCCTGCCTGCAGTGCCTGGCAGGCCACTGTTGTCACCCTGAATGATATCAGTACCCTTCTTTTATATGCTCATCTTTGCCCTCCTATCTCATCCTATAAATTACACACTATCAGACTGTATCTTCTCTCTCTGGGATGGAACATAGTACTTGGCACCAAGTAGTTGCTTAATAATATTTGTTGTGTAAATAAATGAAAGAAGGAAGGCGAGAGGGAAGAGAAGGAGGATGAGCAGAGACGTACACTTTGAGCATTACAGGCTGCTGTCCCTCTATCGTCCAGGTCTCACAGCCCCAAATCTTGTCCCCTTTGCCTCTTCTCAGGTAGCAGAAAAAGTCACGATTCTGGTGACTGATGCCAACGACGAGGTGCCAAGGTTTATTCAGGAGCCTTACATTGTCCAGGTTCCCGAGGTAAGTGAGAAGCCACTAGAAAGGGCCCAAGCATAAAAAGAGGAGTGAAACACAGTGAGTTCTGACAACATAAGACCTAGACCTATGGCCTGCCTTTTGGGGCTGCCCTGTGGCCTGGCCAAGGAGACCAGACATCGGGGTGCAGCGTCCCTCTCCATTGCTCACTGCCTTCTGAGAAATTCTCTCTTGTGTCCTCCTTACCTCCATTGCTATCTCCTCACGTTTCTTTTTTTCCCAAAGGAATGCTCATTTACTATTCCTCCAAATCATAATATACATTTATCATGGAAATGTGGAATATATGGAAAAGTAGAAAAGAAGAGTTTCAAGATCACCCCAAACCCCTCCAGGTTGAAAAAGCACAATTAAATTCTGGTGTATTTCTTTTTAGTCATTTTTGTGATGGTTGGATGTATTTTCTGTTTGTCTTATGTAGTTGGGACTGCGCTAAATATGCTTTCTGTATACATTTTTTTTCATTTAATTTATAAGCATTTCCTCAATTAGTTTTAAAAAGTTTGCATAATTATTTTAATAGCTTTTGTTAAGTGAACATTCCATCATTTATGAAGCTGTTCTCTAATGTTTGGATATTTAAGACAGTTTAAATTTTTGCTGTCATCACAGACATTGAATTCCAAACATAAAAGTTCCTTTTTTCTAACTAGAATTATTTCCTTAAGATACAATCCAAGATTTGAAATTACTAACTAGGTTGAAAACATGAATTGCTGTGAGTTGTTATTGCTTCTCCAGAAGAACACTGATGTGTTCTTTCCTCCAGGATGTTGGGGAGGGTTGGTCGCCCTATCCCCTGCCCTGCACCCCCTCCCCAGCCACCGCTGCCAACACTGGGGATTTTTCAAATATTTAAATGTTTGTTAGTTCTATAAGAGAAAGATATTTCATTCTGGTTCAAAATTGTATGTATTTGATTCCTGGTGATGCTGAGCATGTTCATGTTAATGAACCTTTTTCTCAGCTTGTATTTTAGCTTATCTGCTCTGAGTCTTCGTTTCTCTTTTGGGAGAGGATGTCTGTTTGTTCCTCCCTTTCTTTTCCTTCTTTCCTGTACCCACTCTGACATGTCTCCTCTATCACTGCCCTTCCCCCTGTTGTGGGCTCTCTGGGTCAATCAGTACCTTTCCACCTTTTCTCAGCCCTTCACTCCCCTGACCCCACTTTTCCATGACCCTCCATAACCCCAGTTCCCTGAGCATTCTGTCAGTGCCACAGGACTCACCCCTGTGGCTATGACCCCTCAGGATACACCTGCTGGGAGCAGTATCTTTAAGGTTCATGCCATGGACAAGGACACAGGCTCTGGAGGGAGTGTCACCTACTTTCTACAGGTAAGGCAGTACACCCAAGATGAAACCAGAGGCACAGGCTAGAAGGGACACCTAGTGGATCCCACCTCCATCACCAAGGTCCTTAGGTCAGTTCATCTACTGTTTCTGGAGATTGTCAGAGATGCCACATCAGATCCCAAGGAGCTCTTAGTAAACACAGGGGTAGGACAGACAGGTGAGGACATGACATCGGCCTGGGAGGAAGCTGTCTTCTGCTGACTGGCCCACCCTGCCTCCCTCTGGGTTGGTCTGCCTCTATCTCCACAGATTTCCAGGACCGTCAGCTCTCTACCCCCAAACCCATCTTCTCCATGAGAAGGCCTGGACACTTTGTACCCACATAGGGTGAACTAAAGCTGTTATGCCGAGAATTGTCTATAAGCAAAAAGGCAGAAGGGACAGGTCTTGGGAGCTGAGTTGTGACTCCCTCACCCCAACTCTATCCATATATCCTACCCTGTCAAAGGCAAGACCCTTCCTTGCACCTCCTGCCTCTCCCTGGGTTCCCCAGGAACCAGCTGCCCTCCATCACATGTTGCTGTTTCTAGAGAGTTTTCTCTTCTCTTCACATTTACTCACTTGCTCTCACAATTTTCAAGGCAGTACCACTTGGCGGTTAAAAACACAACTTGTAGAGAAATCTCCTGTGCTCTACAGGTTCTAGAGAAATCTAACCACCTCCCACTCGTGGGGCCTTCAAACATAATCTAACTCTCCCAGCTCAGTTCCTTCTCGTGTAAAATGGGAAAAATAAAAATCACATCCTCACTGGATTGCAGTGAAGATTAAACCCATATCAACCTCCAATAACAGCTTCTGACACACAGTGACCCTTTTGTAGATTGTGGATCATCTCCTGTTCCCTCCCCACCCCCACCCCCATCCCACCTCCGATGCTGCCTCAGACTAGCCCACAGTCACTTCTTGAGGGAAAGGGCAGATGAAGGTCCCACCCCCTTTAGATTAAAGCATTATGCTGGCTTCTCTACCTGCTGGAACCTTTGGGCCAGAGTTTAGCCCAAAGCCAGACCCAATTGTTTTCTAGACAAGCAGAGAGGAGAGCTAAGACCTTGTGGAAGGGACTTTCTTGGTTTTGACTGAGGGAGTGGGAAGGGAAACCCAGAGCCCTAACAGGGGGGACCTTGGAAGCCAGAAAGGCTGAGTGCCCTGAAATTTGAACTTCAGTGCCAAGGCCAGACCAAGGATAGCGAAGATCCCCTTTCAATAAGCATAATGGGTATTCTGGGGCCCACCATGGTTCCTCTCCAAGGCCAAGCTTGACCCTCACTCTTACAGAATACTCAGTTCACCAAATTTGCCATGGATCATCACAGTGGTGTGCTGCGTCTCCGGGCAGAGACCACCCTGGACTACGAGAAGGCCCAGGCCCATTTCGTCATTGTGGTTGCCAAGGTAATAGGGAAGAATGGGGAGTATCCAGTCTTTTCTCAGCCTTTGTCAGAGGCAGCTGCCCTGGGATGGGAACAGAATTAGGTTCTACAATGGAGTGGGGGCAGTTTGGACAGCAGGTGACTGGGATTGGGTGGGGAGGAGGGTGTGGGGTGCAGCTGCAATCTCTGTTGAGTGAACCCTGCCCAAACATGAGTATATTTTCCAGGTTGACTGGTGACTGTGGGCTCCTAAACTCACCTTCTGTCCTGGGGACTGACAGGCCAGGTCCCCTCTATAAGACCAAGTGGCCATGGCCTGAAGACTCATGTCCCATCACATGCCCCACAACATAGCCTCTGCATACCTCCCAAGCTTGTTCACCCATCTTTCTCTTTGTGTGACAAGTTACCTTCTCTGAGCCTCGGTTTCCTCATCATCCCTCCCCTGAATCTTAACTAAGTTCCTCACATTTCCAAAGTGTGTGGTATGGACCCACAACTCTGCAAGTGCAAAGTGGTTGCTCCTCGCCCTGAGGGAAAAAAATCCCAGTCATTAGGTCCAGTGTTTAATTTTCTAGGAATGCCCTTGCTGGTCACATGGTGGCTATAGGTCATTCAGTCCAGCCCTTGCCAGGGGACTTGAGCTGCCCCCATCTGCAGTTACTCCATGAGGGCTGGGTTTGGTGATTGCTCCATTCTACATGCTAAGCACAGCCAAGTCATACTTGGGTAGCTCCTCAGCAGGTGTTGAGGTTTGATTCCTGGCTGGGGAGGGAATTGGCTTGGACTTCTTCTTCTGCCACTTGTCCAACATGATTTCCCTGGACAATGAACTAACCCTGTTTCTGAAAGAGCATTTCTGAGTATCTACTACATATAAGCCACTGACTGAAGACCTTCACGCATCATCTCATATCATGTTCCCAACACTCCTACAAGGAGATAATTATCTCAGGTGACAGAGGAGCAAACAGAACTCAGAGAGGGCATCTGCTTCATGTAAGTGGCAGGAGCCAGATTCCACTGAAGTCTGTGCAACCCTAGAGCCCAACCTCTCTTTACTCCCTGATTCTTCCCAGGATGGCGGAGGGAGACTGCGAGGGGCTGATGTGGTGTTCTCGGCCACCACCACAGTCACAGTCTACGTGGAAGATGTGCAGGACATGGCCCCTGTCTTTGTGGGCACACCCTACTATGGCTATGTGTATGAGGACACCATTCCGGTGGGTGACTAGCCCTTCAGCCCAGTGTTCCCTCCTGATGCTTCCTGTCCTGTCCTTCAAGCTGCCTTGAGATCCCCCTGCTGGACATGGCTGAGCTTAGTCCTGGGTCACCCTCCTCACACTGAGGCTGACTCAGGCTCAGGTCAACAGGGTTTGTTTTATTTTTTTCCCCCTCTGGAAGCATAAGGGGGAGGAAGTGAGTGCTCATGTACGGAGCATATACTGGGTGCCAAGACTGTGCCAGTCATTTCTCCCCTCATTCCAGACCATCCACAAAGGTCATCCCTTCAGAAGGGTTCAGAAGAGAAGCTGGAAGGTAGTTGAGAACCTTGATTTAGGTGGGGACTTTTCTATACCTATATAGGAGATGAGGTGCCTCTGTGCCTCCCCAGCCTTAAACCTGTGGCCTGGGGCCTTCAGACCTACAATTTGCTCCTACAATTTGCTGCTGAACTACCATGACCCTCGCTGAATATCACACACAGACCCATCTCAAAGTTTGACCTCAGCTGTCTCCCCTCAGTGCACTGTCTGCTCCTAGTATTTGGGCCACTGCACTTGTCTTTTGGCCTCTCTTCAGGACCCACTCTTCAGTCTGGCACCCAATAGTCAGCTGCCCCTCCACCCATGAGCTCTCACCATCTTCTACCCACCCCAGCCTATTTCACCTCTCTGCCCTCATCTCTGTGCCAGAAATATGCCCATGGGCCTGATGCCCCTTGCCCTTCTCAGATCAGCCCTGGCACCACTTCCCCCAATATCTTTGATTGAGATAGGAGCTTCCTCCTCTCTACTCCCATATTGTATACCCCTCCATGAGCATGCCCATCCATACCACCTTGGTATGCACTCACAGGATCCCCCAGCCAGACCATGAGTTCCCTGTGGGTATGGCTGGAGCCAGACTGCACAGGGATCAAGAACTCTCTGTGGAATCGAATTGCATTCTGAATTTACTGAGGACCATTCACATGCTGGGCCCAAGCTAAATACCACCTTTCCCTAAGCTGGCAGCCAAGTGGTA